>VDFB02093728.1:0-19919 GCA_007258455.2 Sequoia sempervirens | reverse complement strand
CCATAAAATGAAAATATTTTCTTTCATTCTACAACACATTATGCATTTTTCATTCAACAACTTGGAATCTCTCTAACTTCAACTTTGATCCACCATTGTTGAAACCTTGAAGCTTTTATTACATCCATTTGGTTCATCTTCTCACATACCCACATCTCTCATTTCAATCTTCATTTTATCAAGATCATTCTCAATCCACTTGCATCACATCTTGCCATTAAAAGAGCACATAAAATCAACAATCCAAGGGCCAACCAAAGATCAACTTGAACAAGGTAAAAATTTGATTTCTTTATCTTTATTTTGTTTGAGTTTAACTTAGGCTTATCTCGAGGTGTTAGGTGTTGTTTCTTTCATTGTTGCACTTTGTTTCGCATCATCTAGACTGGGAGATTTCACCTAATTACAAAACAACATGCAAAGACAAAGAAAACAACACTAACACCTTAAGATAGCACTATGTTAGACTTAAACAAAACAAAGATAAAAAAAAAGCTGATTATACCTTATTTAAGCGTGTTCTTTGGTTGGCCATTTGATCTTCAATGCTTTGTGTGCTCCTTTTTTATGGCAAGATATGATGAAAGAAAATACAAAATGATGAGGGTTTGATAAGGATTCAAATGATGAATGTGGGTAGTTGGATAAGTGTAAAAGATGGCTACAATGAGAACTTGAAGATGTAATAATGGTGGATGCAAAACTTAAATACTTGAGAGAGTTGAAGTTAAGTGTTTGAAAGTTGCTGAATGAAAATGCCTTGTTCAAATGAAAGAGAAATTCTCTATATTTGGGGGAGAATTCTCTAGAGAATTCGATGGTTGAGATTGAGCCAACCTAGGCATAATTAAGGGTTGTGGTGAGTTGAGGACTCGCAAGCCCTCACATTTTGCCATGTGGGAGTTGAAGTGTCACAAGGACAAATGAGGTGGAGAGAGTACAAATGATGTGGAGGTGCTTGCAAGTACCTTGGACTAAACATGATGATGACAAGTGAGAGGACCATGAGAATGAGTGAAATTGTTGAAATAATTAATGTGAATTTTATAAATTTACACGATTGGGAGATCTTAAGGATAAGACAAGGTTCCCAAAAAGGAAGTTGAAAAATACCTTGGATAAGACAGTTCTTAAAAATTAGGACTTTGACCCATGTGAGTGATGTGACATTTCAATGATCACATGGGGAAAAGGAGAATCCTTGGAGGGATAAAAATAAATTTTAAATTCACATGAGGAAGACAAAAAATAATTAAAAATTCCTTGGGGGATGAGAAAGTTGACCAGATGCTAATTGGATTAGCTCATTAGTGATTAGAAGATAATTAGTGGCTAATCAAGATTAGAAACCAACTTGCAAAAATTGGAGGATGTGATATATCCTAATCATTGATTAGACATGTGCACATCCCTAATGATGGGATTAGGAGATGGATTATGATTAAGATACAATGATTCAAAATGTGACATGTGAGGAATTAAATAAATGTATTATTTATTTAATTATTTGAGGAAAATGGGCAATAAAGGAGTAAGGTATTTAATTATTAACTAAATACCTTAGGGATTTAGAAGAATTAAGGATATTAATTAAATAATAACAATATTACTTAATTAATGCAAATAAAAGGATATTTGGAGAAATGCAAGTGTCTAAATTTAGGTGTCTACATTTTTCCCCTCTTTGAGATAGTGTTAGGAAGTAGCATCATTTTAAAGAAGATTAAAAGATAAGACCAAGAAAAACATGGTTAGATTGAAAAAGATGCCTCAGTCATCAAAGGAGTGACTATGAAGGAAAGATAATGGAGGTGAAGATGAAGATTGGGGATTGAGGATGCCCCCTTAAGAGGACATGCAAGTTCAAGAGAACACGAGTGTGCTCTTGAAATGGATAAGACGATGCGAGGGGATACGAGGAAGATGATGCAAAGTGAAAGATAAGAGAGTATGATAAGCGATAGGAGATTGAGAAGCACAAATGGTTTTAAGAACAAAGGGGATGTTTCCCTAGTCAAGCTACAAGCCCAAAATGGATTGATGATGGATGGAGTGTTGTTGATAAGGGAACGATATATCCCGAAACAACATGAGGATAAGGAAGGATACATCCTGATGATGACGATGCAAGTGTTGTTGATGAGGGAAGGATACATCCCAGAACAACACCAAAGGATCGGGAAGGATACATCCTAATGATGATGATGATGATGATTGGATCAAGGCTTGTAGCAAGGCTATGAATAAGACCACGAATGTGTTATTTGATGATTTGTGCTAGATTGAATGGATTAAGATTAAGTGGAGATGTGAGACGAATGAAAATAATGAAAATGATGGAGAAATTGATCATGAAATGCAATCCTAATGTGATTTTCCATTTTTGAAACATTGATTTTTGCTATAGCGTAAGACACCAAGCACAAGGGTATGAAGAACCAAGGCAGACCAGTGTCTAATGCATAAAACAAACACAACAAACAAGAAGACTATTCCAACACCCCAAAGTCATGAAGACCTTGGTCGAGCCAAGCATTTGAATAACCACAAGCACAAGAGGATGCCCTAGTGTAACACAAGACTATAGGAGTCTTGGTGGGTACTACGTGGGACAATCGAAAAGAAAGAAAAAAAGAAAAGATCAAGATATGCCCCTATGTTTAGTAGTCAAAGCACACTATGATATGATGGATCAAGGCGACTATGACAAGTGATGATAAGGAGTTCAAATGATAAATAAAATTCAAAAGCATCAAAAGATCACAATCAATTTCAAACATCCTTTGCCATAGGATCAAGGGGAATGGATGGGATTGATGAGGTCTGTGAGGAAGAATGCATCTTGTTGAGACCAAAGATGAATACTAAACTAAAAGATCGATATAACGTAAGATACTCAGAACTGATTGGACCTGTTGATACTAGTGGATCTTATTTGTTAAGAACCAGCTAAATAAGGGCATAGCTTGATGATAGACACAAGGGAGACAAGACATGAGACTGACACACCATAAAGACTTAGGGGCTCGGGGGTCGATCAAAGATTAGCCTTGCCTACGTGAAAGCGCATAGCCCTCATAGTTCAATAAAAGGCTAACGACTAACCATGGCTAAAAGTGGGAAGATGATGATGGAGACCTCGATGACGGATGACAAAGACCAGACGAACAAAAGCCCCAATGGTAGATCAAGTGATCGACCTTGCCTATGTGAAAGCGCATGGGCAATGTAGTTCAACAAGATACTGATGACTAACCATGGATGAAGGATGATGAGATAACCTCGATAAGTGGATAAAAGGATGAAACAAATACAATGAGACAAGATAGACTTGTTGGATAGGATGGCGGAGATCATGTGTAGCTCAAGAATGGGATAGTTATGCAAATCATCAAAAGATGAATTGGGAGGATGCATGATGGAGAGATGAATGATGAGAAATAACAAGAGATTGGAAAGATGTTTGAGAGGAGTGGGAGTGATGACGATGAGATAAATGGCACTGGGTTGCATGGGGGGAAGCCTATAGCTAGATACCAATGACAAGGGATTATGAGATGGGATGAGGATAGAGATGAATGGATAAGGAGATAAGGATGGGGAGATTAAAAGGATTGTTTGGATTGGTAAGGAGATAAGAATAGGTAGGAAGATAAGGATGGGGAGATGGACAAGGATTTTTGGTTTGATGGATGGTATGATAAGGATGGAGAGATGGAAGGGATGCTATGATGGATGGATAGGAACATAAAGATGGGGAGATGGACAAGGATTTTTGGTTTGATGGATGGTAAGATAAGGATGGGGAGATGGAAGGGATGCTATGATGGATGGATAGGAAGATAAGGATGGGGAGATGGAAAAGGATGGGGAGATGGAAAAGGATGATAGAATCAATGAATGATGTCTCCAAGGACTATGTCACAAATACGAAGATGCCCCACTCTAGATATGTCATGTATGATGAGGCATGAGGAATGGATGACGAGTGGATGGGGAGATCAAGGAGATAAATGGAGGATATGATGGATGGTAGCATGACGGGTGGACAAGGAAGGTAGATGGATGTGGAATGTATGCCAAGAGGTTTCCAAAGCATGTATATGTGTTTTCCCCTATTGATATCAAGATCACAAGGAGGATGGAGGGATTAGGATAAATGAGATATGACAAGCAAGATGTGGAAAATAGGTGAGATGAGGAGATGGGTGAAGGAGATACAGTTGCCCCTAAGTGTGGAAGTAAGCAAGATGGGGGATTTACACATGACGCTTGTTTACCAAGTTTTCGTCATAGTACTTATCCAAGGTGCTTGTTTGCCATGTTTTCACCATTGGACAAATTATTTCTCTTTACTTTTTATTTTTTTGACTTTTAGATTTTTGGATAGTATGCAGAGGGAGATGAATAAGAATAGGGTGTGGATAAGTGGATTTAGAAGACATGTGATAAGGAGATGGATGAAGGACTCAAGCATCAAGTTTAATACAAGGTATTAAGAGCCCATGTTTCAAGTGACTGTTGGATTTTGGTACAACCTTATTAGGATAAGTGTATTATGCAAGAGGATGAATTAGAGGGATTTGATTGGGGAGATATGTGGGATAATGGATGGAATGTTGGAAAGTATATGGATAGAATGAGGGGGTAAGTGTGTGATGGGGTGATGAGTTCATGACCAACATTGGCACATATGGTGATGGATGTGAAATGATAAGAGGGTTAATGGATGAAGAATGTGGAGATAAAGGAGGAGATGGGCCAATGACTTTTGGGACATAGGGACCCAAAATAGATTTAGGAGATGGTGGATGAGAATGATTAGATTTTGGATTAGCAACTTTGGATGTTATTACAAATTTTTCATGCAAAGGCATTGCATCTTTTTTCTTTGGGATCCACATAGTTTTGATTTTTTTCTTTAGTGGGCCTTTGTGGCCTATGGATTTGATTTGGATTTTTTATTTGATTTTTCTTTTCGTCAACATGTCTTTTAGAGGGGACATGAGGAGCTTTAGATTCATGTGGATGTTTAGATTTATGCATTTTTAATTTGGCATCCAAAGTGCTTTTAATAGCAATGGGATGGGTGTGAGGAGATAGATGATGTGGAGTGATGGAGGTTGGATTTTGGGGATGATATGTGGATGGAGAATGTGTAGGTTTGTTCCTTTGTTGATCCTAATTAGGGAATATGAGAATGGGATGTTTATGATGGGTGACAAGGATAGGTGATGGATGGATGAAAGCATGAATGGGTGATAGGGATAAGTGATGGATGGACGAAAGGATGAATATGATGAGATGGAGGAGGTGATTGTGGGGTATAAGGGCCCAAAATGGACTTAGTACTTGGAGGATATGTGATGGTGGATGGAGGGACATAAGGACCCACAATAGATGAAGGATGGGAGATGGTGGGTGAAGGGACATAAGGACCCAAAATGGATGGAGTAGATGGAGGAATATGGATGGTTGTTTTGAGGCGATATGATGGAGGAGGGGGGTTGGCAACAAATGATTTGTGGAGTGATGGGAAGAGCCTATATTGCATTTGGAAGAGGCTCGTTGAGGATGTATAGAGGTTGTACCAACATTTTTGGATTGCAGCAAGTCTTTAGAGATATGTCCAAGACCTTATGTGTAGGATTGTTCTTTTACTTAGATGGGCTCTAAAATACCTTGCTCATGAAGGCCTAAACCCTTTACTTGATAGTTCATGTTCTTGAGCATTTGATCCATGATAAGATTTCTGTTATTCTAGAAGAATGATGCGAGTTTATTATTAGGTGGAGGAGGATGGGTGGTATATACACTTTGTTTTTCTTTTGCAAGGAGACCACCATGCATAAAAAAGTGGTGTGGGGATAGTAGGGTTAAGTGACGATGGAGGATCACAAGATGAAGATGATGGGATAACAACATCTTGATCAAGAGGAGTGAGTGGTAAGGTATTAGGAGAGGGATTAGGTGAGATGATAGGATCTATATTTGTGATAGTGGGTGATAAGGGCTCATGAGATGGAGTGATCAGATCTAGAGTGTCAAGAGAATCATGGGATGGAGTGGATAGAGGACTATGATCTTGAGGTGGACTAGATGGGACGATGTGGAGAGGGGATAGGTATGCTTCGTCCGGGCTCTTGGCGCGTCGTGCATGTGGTGCGCCGATGAGGGCATTCCATTGTTCCATTCCATTCCATTCCATTCCATTCCATTCCATTCCATTCCATTCCATTCCATTCCATTCCATTCATTCCATTCCATTCCATTCCATTCCATTCCATTCCATTCCATTCCATTCCATTCCATTCCATTCCATTCCATTCCGGGCTACCGGTAATACTAGGAAGTGGGAAGAGTGAATTGAACTTGAAGTGTCTTTGATGGTCCCGGAGTAGCTCTAGGAGTAGAAAGGGATGATTGGAGTTTCCGTTCTTTGATGGGCTGGAGTGGATCTTAGTGGGATATGGGGGGTTGGTTTGGTGGAGTTTGATAGGTGTGTGTGGTATCTCGAAGGGGGTCTCATCACTAAAGTGACCATGGATGATGGATTGGGATGGCATGGTTCCACGACTTCAAGATGTGGGGTTGGGGATGCCTTCTTTGTTATAAGTCCTTGGAGAACCTCTGAGTTAGAATTGTGTATACTCTAGGCTTAGATGGCACAATAGGAGAGGATGAAGGATTATGGATTAGTGGAGGATTAGGATTATGGGTTGGTGGACTAGGATTAGATGGAGGAATAGGATTGAATGGAATACTAAGAATAGATGGAGGATTAGGATTGGAGGGGGGATTAAGATTAGATGAAGGGTTAAGGTAGGGATATTGGTATGGTGAATTAGGAATGGAGGACAGGGATGGTGGATTAGGACACGAGGATATGGGTGGTGTATTAGGACAAGGGGATTTGGGTGGTGGATTGTAATAAAGGTATTGGGCTAGCAAATTAGGATGAGAAGATTGCGATGGTGGATTAAGATAGGAGGACGTGGATGGGGGATATGTGGATGTTGGATTAAGATAAGAAGGTGTGATTGTAGGATTAGGATAGGAAGATGGGTAACAAGGATTAGGATATGGGGACATGGATGTGGGATTGTAATAGGCTAGTATTGAGATGGTAGGTTAGGATGAGAAGATTGGGATGGTAGATTGGCATAAAATGATGTGGGTGTTGGATAAGAGAAATATGTATGTTAGAATCAAACATGCTCTGATACCATGTTAGAATTGGCTATGGATGCAAAGACCTAGAGGCCAAATGGAAAGCACAAAAGAGAGAATAGAATATGACAAGAATACACTATATTCAATGTCAATGGTATGATTGTTGTATACAATGAGAGAGACCCCTTGGTTATATAGCCAAGGTGAGAACATAGAAGGGAAAAAGATTATGACAAGTGTTGTAATCTTATGGCATGAGACAACTATGAAAAGCTATCACTCCACCTAAGGTGGAAAAGTGATAATGTGATAATCACCACAAATGGTGGATCACCCACAAAAGGTGGAAATGTAGTCACACGATGTGTCCATGAAAGGTGGATGTGATAAAGTAATAACATGATAAGTCCACAAAAATTGGAAATTCTCCAACTACCTCCTATGTGGTCCCTAAGTAAACTTAACTAACCTGTAATTATGACCTAGGATTACAACGCGCAACTACCTGTACCCATAAGTGCAACTTAGGGGTAACAAGTATTATGCAAATGAACAAGATGCAGATGGGTCCCAACCCACTGGGCTGCTTGGCTGAGGTACCCATGTACATGTAATGCAATCTGTCACAAGCGAAGAAAGGAGAAACCCGATTGGGATCCTCCCAAAAAGAGATGAAATACAAAAACACTAAAGTAACTCTTGGTGAAGAATGAGAAGATAAAAACCCCATGTGAGGAAAAAGACCCCCCCATAAGAGAGAAGTAGAAGAGAGACAAGAAATCCCCCCCTTAATGTTGAGTCTCTTACAATGATGGTAGAAGCTCGACATTGAATGTTGAAGATGATCCAATCTCACCGAACAACGTTCCTCCCCTTAGGAAGAAACAAAACCATGGATGTATGTAGGATGTTAAGAAGATAGATGATGTATGATGTCTCTGAAGCATGCTCAAGTGTCTCCATGTCGATGCCAAAAGCTAACACACTCCAAATAGGCATTCTAGGCCACACTCTTGAAGAGGACAATCCAACATCTAGTAGAGACTGATGTAGAACATAATCCAAAGACAAAGAATCCTCCTTCAAATGTTGTCCAAAAGTATCCACACTCATGCCAATTTGTGAAGAATGATCATGTAGAGAATGAACAAGAGGGTCAAGGTGTTCCCTCTCAACAACTGAAGAAGGTGCATCTTCATCAAAGAGAAGATGAATGTTATCAATGATGTCTCCCAAAACTGCAAGATGAGACTCCACAAACAAGTCTGAAATACCTATCAAGAAGTCATCCAAGGTAGCCAAATCTGAAAGACTATGTATGTCCTACTGCATTGAATCACAAGCATCTTGAACACAGTCTAAGGGAAAAGGTCATGTTGATTTTACATCTTCATCAAGATATAAAGGACAAGCTCTTTGTGCTCTTTCAGGTCCAGGATCAGGGAGATAGCTTCTAGATTTAGGAGCATCTCATCATATGGCATCTTCATAGTCTATATTCTCTTCATTTCAGCCTTGTTCTATGCCTCCTATCTTGATGAGAAACAATACATACATGAGTGTAACAGGGAAGGGATCTATTAGTTTTGGGGACAACACTTTTTAGGATGTCTTGTGTGTTCCTCATTTGATGAACAATCTTCTTTCCATTTATCAAATTACACATGGTGGAGATGGGAGGTCTGTGGAGTTCACTCCTAA
Organism: Sequoia sempervirens; assembly: GCA_007258455.2. Taxonomy (NCBI): domain Eukaryota; kingdom Viridiplantae; phylum Streptophyta; class Pinopsida; order Cupressales; family Cupressaceae; genus Sequoia; species Sequoia sempervirens. The sequence goes on along the minus strand of VDFB02093728.1, from coordinate 11,045 downwards.
TTCGGTTATCATTCGAGACTTGGAGACTAGAGAGATCATTGATACTAGGGTGGTTGATCATTCATCTTAGTTGTATACCTTTGTATGGTTTTCTTCTGATGGTGAGATTGTTCCTTCGGTTGTTGATCACATACACTATGATTCAAAGGAGACATTTGGCTTCTTGAACTTGGGAGTTCTCACATCAGATCTAGTTCTTGATTCATGCATTTCATCTCCATATACTATTGCAGTTGATGATACTTGTGATTCAACAGTTTTGGCTTGTTGTGATTTAGTGCAGGAGGACATACATCTAGTCTTCCAAATATGGCTACTTTGGATGGCTTCTTCACAAGTATTTTAGACTTGTTTGTGGAGTCTCATCTTATAGATTTGGACATCATTGATAGCATTCATCTTCTCTTTGATGAAGATGCACCTTCTTCAGTTGTTAGGGAACACCTTGACCCTCTTGTTCATTCTATACATGATCATTCTTCACAGATTGGTGTGAGTGTGAATACTTTTGGACATCATTTGGAGGAGGCTTCTTTGTCTTTAGAGGGGATATCCTTGTCTTTGGATCATGTTCTACATTCATCTCTACTAGATGTTGGATTGTCCTCTTCAGCAGTGTGGCCTAGAATGCCTATTTGGAGTGTGTCAGCTTTCAGCATCAACATGGAAATACTTGAGCATGCTTCAGAGGCATCATCCACCATTTATCTTCTTGAAATCTTCCATACATCCATGGTTTTGTTTCTTCCTAAGGGGAGGAACATTGTTCGGCGAGATTGGATCATCTTCAGCATTCAATATCGAGCTTCTACCATCATTGCATGAGACTCAACATTGAGGGGGGGCTGCCTTGTCTCTCTTCTACTTCTCTCTTATGGGGGGGTCTTTTTCCTCACATGGGGTTTTCACCTTCTCATTTTTCATTGAGTTTATTTCTATTTTGTATTTCATCTCTCTTTTGGGGAGGAGTTTTGTCCCATTGGGTTTTCTCCTTTTCTCCATTTGTGAGAGATTGCATTGCATGCACATGGGTACCTAATATGGCCTAGTACCTAGGACCCATCATTACATCTTTGTGTCATTTGCATAATAATCTACTACTCCCTAAGTTGCACTTAAAGGGGGTGTTGGTGTAATTAAAAGTGTTGTACCTTATCCTAGGTCATAATTACATGTTAGTTAAGTTTACTTAGGGACCACATAGGAGGTAGTTGGAGAATTTCCACTTTTGGTGGACTTATCATGTTATTACTTTATCACATCCACCTTTTGTGGGTGATCCACCATTTGTGGTGATTATCACATTATCACTTTTCCACCTTAGATGGAGTGATAGCTTTTCATAGTTGTTTCATGTCATAAGATTATGACACTTATCATAATCTTATGCCCTTCTATGTTCTCACCTTGGCTATATAACCAAGGGGTCTCTCTCATTGTATACAATAATCATATCATTGACATTGAATACAATCTATTCTTGTCATATCTATCTCTCCTTTTTTAGTGCTTCCATTTGCCCATAGATTCTGCACCATAGCCATTTTAATATCGATAGGCAGTGTTGTACTCGTCCTGTGGCCCATATCAGCCTAAAGAAAAAGCTTGCTTGGGGAAAGATATAGTAACAACTTTGGTGACTTATCAAGTTAGCTTGTCATTATTCATCTTTCGCCACCATGTGATTACATTCTACTCTTGCAGGATTCATTTGTGGTGATTGCTATCACATTATCACTTTTCCACCTTAGATGGAGTGATAAATTTTCATTGTTGTTTTACGTCATAGATATCTATATGTTTAGAGTAAGAGCATAATTGTAGTTTACAATATATCATATTGACATTGAATATATCTATTCTGTCATATTCATCTCTTTTTTTTTGTGTTTCTCTTCCATTTGGTCTATAGATCTTGACATCCATAGCCAATTCTAACATAGTATCAGAGCAGGTTGGGTGCCATTAGAGAGTCTTTTTTTGAAGAGAGATACTAGATTTGGGGAGGTTCCATTTTTGGATCTTTAATGAATGTTCACATTGGAGCTTGTTGGTGCAAATCTAAGCTCACCATTGTGTTCGGAAGGTTTGAAAAAGTCAATTTTTCCTTTTGTTTCGTCCAAATCAGACATACGAGGCCAAATCTATGAGGGTTTGAAGCTGAAGACTGGTTGCCAAATTCAAAAGGTAGCTACATTTTTGGAGCTTTTTGGGTCAATCCGACCCTGCCATTACGTCTAGAAGGGCCAAAAACCCTAAGATCGACTGTCAATTCATCCAAATTAGAGTAGTTGTCCGGTGAGGCAATTTTTTTTTGCTCAAAGAGTCGTACGACCCCTAAGTCGTTATAAATGCGAAGGGTACAATTTTTAAAAAATATATATATATATTTAAATCCGTTTGAAATTTTCTAATTTTTTTTTAGAAAATTCACTTTATGAGTAGTGCATTTACAATTGCCACTTGCCAAAAATAGCAAAGTGGTCTTGATCTTGGCACATGCAAATGCCCAAAATAGGCCACAGAATCAAGTACAATTTTTGGCATACAATGAAATCAATTTTATCATACCACTGAAAAGTACATGAAAAATCATGCACTTTAAAAAAAAAATGCACCCAAAATTGTTATCGTAGGAGCAAGATATGAGCTCCTGAAGTTCCCAAAATGAGGACAAAGCAACAACACCTGTGAAAATCTGCAATTTTTGGAAAAACAAAACACTAAAACCAAAGTCTAATCACACTACTATGTAGAGCACAAAAAAATAGCCCAAATAAAAAAAATTGCTTGAAAAAAGGAGCCAAAATGATTGAGTTATGAATCTTCAAAGTTTGCTTATGAAAACCAAAATGCGAACTGTGAGGGGGCCAATTTTTTTTTACGCTGCCGACATATTGCTGATGTCAACAAAGTTACTAGATTAAATTTGATGGTCTTTGGCCCATCACTAACTACAATCAGCTTAAAATTAACGTTTGATTGAGTGTCACCTGCTTGCACAGGTCAAAGGAATATTCAATGAGAATATTCTGAGGAATCTGTCGCCGCTGTTGCAGACTTGACCACTCGAAATATGAAATGCCGGATTTATTTTTAGGCAGTAAATTGATTAGGCTAACAACTAGAGGATTTTGAATGGGGCCATGGGGGCCATGGCTGACAGGCCACGTGGCGTCTGTAGAGGAGGACAGTACCCTAATGTGTACAGTGCAGGTATTGTGCAAAAAAAATTCTGCAAAAAAACTTTTCCAGCTACTTTTTTATTTTTTATTTTTAAATAAAAATCTTTTGCAATGCAAATTTAATCTACAGAAATTGGATTTTCTAAAAAAAAATTCAAAAATTTTCAACTGAGAATTTTAATTTATTTTTGAAAAAAATGTACCAGCGTCATAATGACGACTTAGGGGTCGTCTAGGTCTTTGGGCCAATTTTTTTTTCCTTACTAGACAACTGCTCCAAATTGGATGAATTGACAGTCGATCTTAGGGTTTTTGGCCCTTCTAGACATGATGGCAGGGTCAGATTTGACCCAAAATACTCCAAAAATGTAGCTACCTTATGGATCTGACAACCACTCTTCAGCTTCAAACCCTCATAGATTTGGCCTTGTATGTCCGATTTGGACAAAACAAAAGGCAAAATCAACTTTCTCAAACCTTTCAGATGTAATGGTGAGCTTTGATTTGCACCAAAAAGCTATGATTTGAACCTACAATAAAGAGCCAAAAATGGATCTCCCCCAAATCTAAGATCTCTTTTCAGAAAAAAGACTCTCCAATGGCACCCAACCCACTTTGATACCATGTTAGAATTGGCTATGGATGCTAAGACCTAAAGGCCAAATGGAAAGCACAAAAGAGAGAATAGAATATGACAAGAATAGACTATATTCAACATCAATGATATGATTGTTGTATAGAATGAGAGAGACCCCTTGGTTATATAGCCAAGGTGAGAACATAAAAGGGCATAAGATTACGACAAAAAGCTATCACTCCACATAAGGTGGAAAAGTGATAATGTGATAATCACTACAAATGGTGGATCACCCACAAAAGGTGGAGATTTAGTCACATGATGTGTCCACAAAAGGTGGATGTGATAAAGTAATAACATAAGTCCACCAAAAGTGGAAATTCTCCAACTACCTCCTATGTGGTCCCTAAGTAAACTTAACTAAGGTGTAATTATTACCTAGAACAAGGTACAACACTTTTAATTACACCAACAATGTAGATGAAGGATATGATGAATATGTAGATGGGGAAGATAATGTATATCCTTTGTCAGAGGTAGCATAAGGATCATTATTAGGCACAAATGAAGGCGTAACAAGATAGCTCGGAGGGGTAATTAGATTTTGGAAAGCAGTTGGGGAAATATTACTAGAAATGATAGGATCAAAGGGATCTATGTCATATACCTCTTGATCAACAAGAATCTTATTATCGTCGTCAACGTAATTAGGATTCCCCTTGACTGCTATTATTGGTTGCATTGGTGAAGGATAAGGATTCATGGTGTTAGATTACATGGATAGGGATTGAAAAGATGGGAATGGATGATTAGAAGGAAAGAAAAGGTGATGAAAGGATAGATAGGATGGATTTGCAAGATGGAGGAATGGATCCTAAGATTTGTTTTGATATCAGGAGACCTTGGATGATAATGGACTAAAGCTCAAATTGGGATTTAGGGTAAGCTTAGATTGGGATTGGATTAGAGCTCATATTAGGATTGGATTGAAGCTCAAATTAGGATGACTAGAGGATGTGATGGGATTGATTCTACACTAGGTTTAGGGGTATAACTAGATGACGTAAGGTGACAATCAAATTTTTCCAGATTTGGCAGTTTTCAAAAATTGTCAAATTTTTCCATTTTAGGAAATTTCTTAGGGTTACCTTTGAGAGTCTGGTTTTTTCCCAAAAACTTCTTAAAACTAAGGTAGGATAAATTTCCAACTAGCATCTCAGCTATGTGACATGAATTTTGAGTTATTAATGAAAATAATTTTTCATAAACTAAAAAAAAATACTAAATTGTGATTTTGAGGTTCAAGATGAAAGTTTGAAGCCCCAAAAATGTGCCAAAACATGGGCCAACCACTAAAAGTTGGTTTGGAATCCACATGCCACCTCATAATGCAACCACTTGTAAAATTTTAGCCCAAAGAGACACTTGAGTCAAAAGTTATGGCCTCTGAAAATTTCTGCATAAAAATCAAAATCCCTGAAAAGAAGTCTAGATGATTGGGATGGATGATTTGATGATGGATATGGACTCTAATGATGTTCTAAGATGCACCTATGTGATTTGGTTGATAAAAGGATGACCTTTGGAGAACAAAAATGGATCAAAATATAGATTACAAATGAATGAAAGATGTAAATGACTGGATGAAGGTCAGGTTTGCCCATTCAAGGTTAGGTTTGCCCATGCAAGGACAAGTTCACCCATTGAAAGTTAGGTTTTCCCATTCAACATCAAGTTTTCCCATTGAAGGTTAGGTTTTCCCATGCAAGGTTAGGTTTTCCCATTGAAGGTTAGGTTCACCCATTGAAAGTCAAGTTCACCCATTAAAGGTCAAGTTCACCCATTCAAGGTTAGGTTTTCCCTTGCAAGTTTAGGTTCACCCATTCAAGGTCAGGTTTGACCATTCAAGGTTAGGTTCACCCATGTAAGGTTAGGTTCACCAATTTAAGGTCAGGTTCACCCATGCAAGGTTAGGTTCACCCATGTAAGGTCAAGTTCACCCATTGAAGGTCAAGTTCGCCCATTCAAGGTTAGGTTCTCCCATGCAAGGTTAGGGTTTCCTATGGAAGCTTAGGCTTGCCTATTGGAGGGCAGGGTCGCCTATCTACTAGGAAAGGTCACCAATCTACTTTCAAAACCTTGGAATAGGGAAACAAACTCTCAAAACAAGTAGACAGATGATCGGATCAGCGAGACAGATGATTGGATCGGAGAAATGGATGCTCATAATGGACAAACAAATGCTCGAAATGGGAAAAAATTGATAGGAATGGATGAACGGATACTCGAAAGGGGAAAATAACTCTCAAAATTAAGAGACAAAAGCTCAAAATGGGGTGAATGGATACCAGAATGAGTGAATGAATGATTTAGAATGGATGAATACTCATCAAAATGAGTAAACGCATTACTCCGGAATGGAGGTTCCAGAATGGATGAATGTTTACTTAGGGAATGATCGAAATTGTAATGATCAAATGATGATCATTCAAATGAGTAAAATAATAGCTTTAGAAGAGCTTAATAACTCTTGGAATTGGAGACGAACACAACCAGACGAATGAACGAAAATGAAACTGGCGCGAACGCCGGCCGATTACCGCAACGCGCTGTTCACCTGTTCGTTCGCATTACCGTTCGCCTGCCTGTGTCGGCGGTATACGCCAAATGAAGCGAATGCGCCCGCAAACGAATAACGACCTGAACGCGGATAAACGATTAGTGGTCTGAGGGCAAACCGGTCCGGTCCAATTGATCAGCACCCGGTCGACCAGCGAGCGCACCCGTTCATTGCGCCGTATCCGCCAAACGAAAGAAACCACCGTAAACGCCACAAAACCCTGTCGCGCCCTGGAACAAACCGGAATCAGTACCCAACATTCCAGATAACGCAGTCCAAACCCGAAGAGGGTCCTGACCCGCCCGCCGCCCACGGTCCGGCGCGTCCGGATCTGCAAACGGTCACTGGAACAAAGGGACGGCGAATCAACGTGGAGCAGAACGCCGAAAGATGAATGTTCATGGCCAAAACAAGTGCATGAAATGACTAAAAAGAGTGCAAAAATGACTTTATGGAGGTCAAGTTAGCCCAAGTTAGAGCAGGTTCACCCAAGTGAAGGGTAGGTTCACCCAAGTTAAGGGAAAGTTCGCCCAAGTTGAGGTCAAGTTTGCCTATTCCATGGAAAGATTAACAATTCTAATAGAAAAAGACTACAAAATGATTGAGACAGAGGGCAGTTTCGCCCATATTGAGGGAAAGTTCACCCCTATTGAGGGCAAGGTCACCTCTGTTAGTTGAATTGGGCTTAATTTAGATGGAAATGGCTATGGAAAATGACTCAAAGCACTACAAACAACCATAAAGCACTAGTTTTTGTACAAAGAAGAAGTCCTTTAAATCCCTAAGGTATTTGTTAAATAATTAAATACCTTACCCTTTATTCCTTTTTTCTTCAAAATAAATAAATAAATAATACATTTATTTAATTCCTCACATTTCACATCCTCCATCACCTTTTTTCTTAATCCTAACCCACCTCATAATCTTTTCATTAGGAATGTGCACATGTCTAATCCTTGATTAGGATGTGTCAGATCCTCCAACTTTTACAAGTTGGCTCCTAATCTTCATTAGCCACTAACTGTCTTCTAATCATTGAGCAACTAATCCAATCAACATCTTAGTCAACTCTCCCATCCTCCAAGAAATTTTTAATTCCTTTTGTCTTCCCCATGTGAATTTAAAATTCACTTTTATTCCTCTAAGGATTGTCCTCTTCCTCATGTTATCACTGAAATATCACATCACTTGCATGGGTCAAAGACTTACTTTTTGGGGACCTTATCTTATCCAAGGTACTTCTTAGCTTCTTTTTTGGGAACCTTGTCTTATCCTTAAGATCTCACAATCATGTGAATTTAAAATTCACATTTATGATTCCAACAACTTCACTCATTGCGATGACCCTCTCACTTGTCATCATCATCCTTAGCCCAAGGTACTTGCAAGTACCTCCACATCATTTGTACTCTCTCTACCTCATTTGTCCTTGTGACACTTCATATCCCACATGGCAAGATGTGAGGGCTTGTGAGTCCTCAACTCACCAAAACCCTCCATCTTTCCCATGCCGGTAAGATCTCAACCGCCCATTTCTCTAGAGCTTCTGCCCATAAAATGAAAATATTTTCTTTCATTCTACAACAACACATTATGCATTTTTCATTTAACTTGGAATCTCTCCAACTTCAACTCTCATCCACCATTTTTGAAACCTTGAAGCTTTCATTACATCCATTTGGTTCATCTTCTCACATACCCACATCTCTTATTTCAATCTTCATTTTATCAAGATCATTTTGAATCGACTTGCATCACATCTTGCCATCAAAGGAGCACAAAAAATCAACAACCCAAGGGCCAACCAAGCATCCACTTGAACAAGGTAAAAATCTATTTTCTTTATCTTTATTTTGTTTGAGTTTAACTTAGGCTTATCTAGAGGTGTTAGGTGTTGTTTCCTTCATTGTTGCACTTTGTTTTGCATCATCTAGACTAGGAGATTTCACCTAATTACATTTCTTAGAAATGTGAACAAGTGAAGTTATCCTATTCTAAGTGATGCAAAACAATATGCAAAGACAAAGAAAACAATACTAACACCTCAAGATAGGGCTATGTTAAACTTAAACAAAACAAAGATAAAAAAGTAGCTAAGTATACCTTGTTTAAGCTTGTTCCTTGGTTGGCCATTTGATCTTCAATACTTTGTGTGCTCCTTTTTGATGACAAGATATGATGAAAGTGGATGCAAAAAGATGAGGGTTTGATAAGGATTCAAATGATGAATGTGGGTAGTTGGATAAGTGCAAGAGATGGCTACAATGAGAGCTTGAAGATGCAATAATGGTGGATGCAAAACTTGAAAGCTTGAAAGAGTTGGAGTTGAGTGCTTGAAAGTTGTTGAATTAAAATGCCTTGTTTAAATGAAAAAGAAATCATCTATATTTGGGGGAGAATTCTCTAGAGAATTCGATGGTTGAGATTGAGCCAACATAGGAAAGATGAAGGGTTGTGGTGAGTTGAGGACTCACAAGCCCTCACATCTTGCTCATTAGTGATTAGAAGATAGTTAGTGGCTAATGAAGATTAGAAGCCAACTTGCAAAAGTTGGAGGATGTGACATATCCTAATCATGGATTAGACATGTGCACATCTGTAATGATGGGATTCAGAGATGCATTAGGATTAAGATAAAGTGATGGAGGATGTGACATGTGAGAAATTAAATAAATGTATTATTTATTTAATTATTTGAGAAAATAGGGGGAATAAAGGAGTAAGGTATTTAATTATTAACTAAATATCTTAGGGATTTAGAAGAATTAAGGATATTAATTAAATAATAGTAATATTACTTAATTAATGCAAATAAAAAGATATTTGGATAAGTGCAAGTGTCCAAATTTAGGTGTCTATATTTTGCTCCTCTTTGAAATGGTGTTAGGAAGTAGCATCATTTCAAAGAAGATTAAAAGATAAGACCAAAAAGAAGATGGTTAGATTGAAAAAGATGCCCCAGTCATCAGAGAAGTGACTAGGAAGGAAAGATAATGGGGGTGAAGATGAAGATTAGGGATTGAGGATGCCCCCTTGAGAGGACATGCAGGTTCACAAGAACATAGGTGTGCTCTCAAAATGGATGAGACGATGCAAGGGGATATGAGGAAGATGATGCAAAGTGATGTATAAGAGAGTATGATAAGTGATAGGAGATTGGGAAGCACAATTGGTTTTAAGGATAAAGGGGATGTTGCCATAGTCAAGCTACAAGCCCAAAATGGATTGGTGATGGATGAAGTGTTATTGATAAGGGACTGATATATCCTGAAACAACACGAGGATAAGGAAGGATACATTTTGATGATGATGATGAAAATGTTGTTGATGAGGGAAGGATACATCCTAGAACAAAACTAAAGGATCGAAAAGGATACATCCCAATTATGATGATGATGATTGGATCAAGGCTTGTAGCAAGGCTAGGAACAAGACAAAGGAAGTGAAATTGATTATTTGTGGTAGATTGAATAAATTAAGATTGGGTGGAGATGTGAGATGGAAAAAGAATGAAAATGATGGAGAAATTGATCATGAAATGCAATCCTAATGTGATTTTCCATTTTTGGAGCACTAATTTTTGCTATAGCATAAGACACCAGTCACCAGGGTATGAAGGACCAAGGAAAAATAGTGTCTAATTCATAAAACAAACACAATAGACAAGAAGGCTATTCCAACACCTCAAAGTCACGAAGACATTAGTCAGGCTAGGCATTGGAATAACCACAAGCACAAGAGGATGCTCCAGCATAACAAAAGACCATAGGAGTCTTGGTGGGTACTACATGGGACAACAAAGAAGAAAGCAATAAAGAAAAGATTAAAATATGCCCTATGTCTACCAATCAAAGAACACCATGATATGATGGATCAAGGTGACTGACAAGTGATGATAGGGAGGTCAAATGATAAACAAAATCCAAAAGCATGAAAATATCACTATCAATTTCAAACGTCCTTTGCCATAAGATCAAGGGGATGGATGAGATTGATGAGGTCTATTAGGAAGGATGCATCCTATTTAGACCAAAGATGGACACTAAACTAAAAGATTGATATGATGTAGGATACTCAGAACCTATTGGACCTACTGATACTAGTGGATCTTGTTTGTTAAGAAACAACTAGATAAGGGAATAGTTTGATGACACAACATAAGGGAGATAAGACATGAGACTGAAACACCCTAAAGACCTAGGGGCTTGGGGGCCGATCAAAGATTAGCCTTGCCTACATGAAAGTGTAGAGCCCTCGTAGTTCGATAAAAGGCTGACGAATGACCATGGATAAAAGTGGGAAGAGGATGATGGAGGCCTCAATGATGGATGACAAAGACCGGATGGACAAAATCCCTGGGGGTGGATCAAATGATCGATTTTGCCTATGTGAAAGAGCAGGGGCAACATAGTTCAACAAAAGATCGATGATAGACCATGGATGAAGGATGATGAGATAACCTCGATAAGTGGATAAAAGGATGAAACCAATATGATGAGACAAGATAGAATTGTTGGATAGGATGGGGGTGATCATGTGTAGCTCAAGAATGGGATAGTTATGCAAATCATCTAAAGATGAATTGAAAGGATGTCAAGATGGAGATATGAGTGATGAGAATTAACAGGAGATTGGAAAGATGTTCAAGAGAAGTGGGAGTGAT
>VDFB02093726.1:0-23577 GCA_007258455.2 Sequoia sempervirens | reverse complement strand
TTTTCCAAATCAATTCTCATTCTTCTTCTAGCATAATTAATTATATAGTTATAATTATTTAATTATTTAATTTCTCTTTTTATTCTTCCCTAATTAATTAAATAAATTAATGTTTATTTAAATACATCACTAGTTAACCCTCTCTCTCTATAATTAAACAATTTTTTTATTTATTTAATTTTTTAATTTTTCTACTATAATTAAATAATAATTTTAATTATTTAATTATTCATTAGTTTTTTCTTCAATAAATATATATTATTTTATTTAATTATTTCCTACTTTTCCCTCCTAATAAGTATTTTTAATTATTTACTAAATTTCTTTTCCTCCACTTTCCAATTAAATAATTGGAAATTCACTTTCGCTCCAGCTACCTCTTTTCTGTACCAAATCTTATCTCTTATCTCAATCAATCTCTGCCCTTGATAAGGTTTTATTAACTTTAAATCTCCACCGTCCATCCTTAATTAAACCCTATTTTTTCCCTAACCCTATTTCCTTGTTTCTCCAAGTGATCTCATCCATTGATCTTTATTATTTAATCTTGGCCCTTCATTCAAATTTGGTTTTCTATAAAAGAGACTTATCAGTTTCATTATGATCTTAAAGCCACGACTACTATCTTTGATATTTTGGTTTAATAGAGAGTGGAACTGCAATGAGTCGGAATAGTGGAATAGTTTCTCAGATCTATCAGGAGATGGGGGCCTCTTGGTTTATAGTTGTAAGAGATATGGAACCCTTTGAGTGATAGAATCGATTGACCATGCAATCCCATCGTCTAGAAGATGCAAGGGTTGCCAACAAAAGAAGAAATTTTGTTCTACATGAAAAGATGTCACGATGATGTGGCTGTGTGCGTCAAAAGACCTACCAGGTGATTGTTATTATTGGATGTCTTTATCTTCTAAGAAAAACGAGATTTTTTATTTTGATTTATAGATCTACCCAACAGAGATGGGAAATTAGAGACGTTCGCTTGACTCAAATAGTGAAAGGAAGTATGACAATTAGCTTTTTTTCCAAGACTTTTAGTGCAGAATAAAAAAATCGACTGTTTTTCTAAAAATGGACAGATGTGGGTACGCATGATCTGGTGATTGCAATAACATGTGTTTTTTATACTTTGGGGATGCAAGGTGTAATGCACTGGGCCCCTTGGAATTGTTATGTACAAGGGGAGAATGATAATGGTTTGTAAAAGTAAATCATTTACACATGCTTTGATTTTTTACGAGTTTGATGAGCAGTGGAGATCTAAATATGAAGATGTTGTATCACCCCATTATTTGTGTCCTAGAGCGATTTGTGTTGGGGGATTATATTTGGATAATTTAGAAGAAACCATGTATATGGTTGAATATATATGGCTTTTACAAACCATTGCCATTCTCCCCCTCTACATAACAACTCCCAAGGCCCGGTGCATTATACCTTGCATCCCTAAAATATAACGAAACCTGCTATTGATATCTGCATTCAGATCATACGTACCCGCACCTGCTCCATCTTTAGAAAAGTAGTAGATTTTTTTATTTTGTACAAAAATTCTTGGAAAAAGGCTGATTGCCATGCCCCCTTTCACTTTTTTGTGCCAAGTGAACGCGTCTAATTTCCCATTTCTGTCCTGCAGATCTATAAATCAAAACAAAGAGTTCATTTCTTCTGACAAGATAAATATTTCCAATTACAACAGTTACCAGATAAGTGTTTTCCTTTGAATCAAACATGAGGTGCACAGCCACATCATCAGGATATTTTTTCATGTAAAATGAAATACTGCTTTTTCCTGTCACCTTTGCATCTTCAAGACACTCGGATTGCATAGTCAATGGATTGATGACTCGAAGGGTCCCATTTATCTTACTACTATAAACCAAGAGGCATTCATCTTCAGCTCTGATAAACCATTGCAAGTCTCTGCATCGTTATTCAGATCAGGCATACCCACACCTGCCCCATTTTGAGAGAAACGGTAGATTTTGTGATACTGCACTAAAATGCTTGGAAGCTAATTGGCATACTTCCTTTCGCTCTTTGAGCCAAGTAAACGAATCTAATTTCCCATCTATGTTGTACAGATATATAAATCTGAACAACAAAAAGACCTCCAATAACAACAATTACCTATAAGTCTTTTCTTTTGAATCAAACTTGAGGCGCACAACCACATCTTCATGATATCTTATCATGTAGAACGAAGTCCTGGTTTTGTTGGTCACCCTTGCATCTTCAAGACACTGGGATTGCATGGTCAATGGATTGATCACTTGAAGGGTTCCATATTGTTTGCTGTTTATCTCCGTCCACCCCTTCAAATTGGTATCAGAGCACTGATTATAAGCGTTTGTATTTGAACAGAGCTAGGTCATGAGGTCGCAGCTGCAGCTGCCAGCCTGCCGATAAGAAAGGATATCAAAGCCTGGTTTGAAGATTGCCAGATTTGAATATTATTCCGTCTCAACAGTTAAGAGAAGGTTGCTGCTGGAGATCGCTGATCAAGATAAGTCGAATGTGTTGACATCGAACAAGAAATTGCAGTTAAAGAAAAGAGTTGTTGATAGGAAGAAGATCTAAGTAGAAAAAGTAGGTTGGATCAGAGTCTTGGAGAACTTGAAGGAGATTGCTGGCAGAAGGTATTAATCTCTGTCATACTCTAATCTGAAGCCATCCAAGAGACTTACAGAGAGCTGCTGCCATGCAAGTGAGGAGATCATTACTGTTTAAGGCAAATAATAGATCTTTTGAAGCCCCCAGGCTGTCATTACTAAAGCCAAATTCGAAGCCCGGAGATTGCCAAAATTGAAGCTGATCGTTTTCGCGATTTAAAAGGAGAAGTCAAGTTGCAGAAATCTTAAGTTAACTGCCAACCAAAGAGGCAGATCACACCTGATGGAAAGTCATAAGTTTTAAAAGGCCATAGCTGAAGGTGGAAATTGCAGATCGCAGCAGACATCATAGTTGAATTTGCGAAAGAAAAGATAATTAATATTTATGTGTTGGATTGTTATGTGTATTGGTTTTATCTAAGGATAGGCGCCGCTGATCATAGTCAAGCCAGATCAAAAGAATGAAAAGTGGACCTGCTGTGTAAAGTAATTAAAGAAGATAGTGGGAGATTAGGTGCTGGAGCCATTGCAAGTCAAAAGGAAATGCTGATCAGAGAAACCACACATTTTTATATATTTATTTTTTTATATCCACACATTTTTCCCACTTAGCTCTTATCTATTCCTATATATATTCCATTATATTCATTTAATTTTAGCATTTATGACACTTATACCTATCTTATGCACATGCTCTAATATAATTACTAGTTATTGCCAGTATCCCCATTTTTTTCAATTCAAAATTTTAAATTTCGAAGTTGGCAGAGAGTCGCCCAACCAGCTACCATGATGTTGTGAATAGTAAATTGAAAGGATATGTAGAGAACTGTGAGTGGCCCAGGTTGCCCATAACTCCAGGAATTTTTGGTGTATGCTGCAGAATATACTACGAGATGCATGAAATCGAGTACACTGTGTGACCAACAAATTGGAGTAACATGCACGCGAGCAGCAATATTAGGGTGTGAGGAGGTGAAACTAGTTGTGCAAAAGAAAAGAAAAGCTGGAGAATATGTGTAAGAGGAAAATAGGAGAAATTAGAATGTAAGTGGTATTTCTAGATTATAATAGTATATAGAAGTTGAAACCTTTAAAGTGCAGTCTCGAGCCATGTCTGTAGGAAGAGGGATTCCGTTCCTTGTGTTCTTGTTTGTTTACTTATGTTTTTGAATTACTCCTGTTGTTTTGTGTGTTAGAGAGTATATATATGTATATATGTGCATACGTGTGTTTATGTTTGGGACATGAACTAGGACGAATGTGCAATCCTAACCGTGAGTCACCTGGAGCAAAATTTTTGTTAATGTGAGGATCTGTAGAAGTGGGTTTAGGCTGCTGTAGGATTAGGTGCAGCAAAGAATATCTTGATTTCTTGGAAGGCTACAATGATTTCTCACAGTAATGTGACTTTCTCTAATTTACAAGTCCATGGAATGAATGATCTATAACCCTATCAACATGGTATCAAAGCGGGCTACAATTCTAGGAGGAAGTACAATGTCCATTCTTTAGAGTTTGCAAGTGTTTAATGATGGAAATGATTGAGGGTGGGAATTTGGCTCTGTAACAAAGAAGGTTGCAGTTAGGAGAGTTGCAGAGGTGAGAAAGGGTGATTCAAGATAGTAAGATGTCGAGAAGGAGAAAAACAAAAAAAGTTGTTGCAATAGCAGAGGATGCAAGCAAGATTTGCGTTGTACTGATAAGTATCAAGAGAATACACAAGAGGATGGATGTCTTTAAAGATAATAAGAGGAGGTCATACTCATGAAAGGGTGGATGAAGAAAGTATTGAAGTTTCAGCTATAAACTTCTAAAAATGTTTGAGGCTATGTCCTTGAGGAAGACTGGGGCGTGATTAGAAACCTCAGAGGATGAAGATAGAAGAAACTATGATGTGAAAAGTAGGTAGCAACGAAGGAAATGCTAGAAGTTGATGGTCTTGGTAAAGGGAGCTTGCCACTGGAGGAGAAAGGCAAGCAAGAGTGTCACGAGGAAGTTAAAGAAGAGGAATGGAGACAAGAGGTTGCATGTAAGGAAATGAGGGTTCATATGGTACTGCAAGTAAGTGCGATGAAGGAGCAGTTTTTGTGTGAGGCTGCAAGGTGGTCATGGAGGAGTTGCTAGTGAGAACAACAAAAGAAGAATACATGAGAATGGTGCATAGGTGTTGTTGCAATTGACTGCAGCTAAAGAGCATAGGGAAGATGTCATAATAAAGATGATACAATTAGGTACAACAAAGGAAAGATGCGCGCATGAATCTGTAACTGGAGTTGATTCACTTACAGAGATGCTGCAAGTTGGAGTGGTAGATCAAAGTAGAGTGATATTGATAGTGAGAATAGAGAAGGATGCTAGAGAGATTTCCATAGTATATGTAGCTGGAAAGTAGGAATTGGGAGTTGCACGAGATGTTACAAGTACATTGCAGCAAGGGAAGCTAACTGTGAAGATGTGCATGTTCATAGTAGGACCTCCAAGGTGCTACAAGTGGGAGTGGCGAGTCGCAATGAAATGATGTTGATAATGGATCCAAACAAGAAGGGCGAGAAAAATGCCACAGGAGAAATATTGTAAGTAGAGATAATAATAAGAAATAAAACCCAACAAGCGTGGAGGCAAAAGAGGATAGGATGAACAATGTTGTGCATAAGGTGCTGCAAGTAGCGATAAAACTATGATAGTAGAGAAGTAATACAAGCAAGCGCAAAGTATGATGGGCAAAAATGTAATACCCCATTTTTCCGAGAAATAATTTGTATTGATTTAATATATCAAAGTTACTTTTAAATGGCAGTGGATTTAGTGGTGTTATTATTTAAGTTTAAATATTATAAAGTATATTTATATTTAGATGTAAATAAAAAGATGTTTATTTATCAATATTGATTAGCTCAAGATTTAAACATATTAAGAACACCATCATTAATATATAGATAGCATCTTTAAAGAATTTAATTAAATCAATTTCATCACATTTACTTATAATTATAAATACCTTTGAATAATAAGTTCAATACTTATTTAATTCGAAACACTTGGAAAGGTCACTCTCATGCTAGGAAGATTTCAATGGTATTGACCCTCTATCACATTTCATGTTTAAGACACTAGGAAATTGAAAATAAACAAATAAAATAGTCAATGTAAGTGAATTAATGAGGCATAGGCTACAATGGGCTTGTTGTGTAGGAATTTATTGCAGAGGACAAGAGGGATGACATGGGAATGGGTTTCATGATGAGTGAAGTGTGTACTTGCAACTCCCATAAATATAATATGGGCTTGTATTTCTAGCCAAAAAAGAAGGAAACATAACTACAAGTTGTGGGGGAAATGGAACACAGTATGATTGACCCACAACCCTCCATTAAAACACAATTTTGAGGTAGTATGAGGGCATGAAAAGCACAAAACTAGAGTAGGAGAAAGCATGAGCACACACACACACACACACACACACACAAAGGGTACAATAGATAAAAGGGTGGTGTAGCCATGAGTCTATCAAGTTGCCTGGAGGAACAATAATTGGGGCCTAGTAATAAAATACCTTAAAGAAATGTTGTCTCATGGCATGCAAAGATTATAGGATGCTCCCAAAATGTATTCGTTGAAAAGGTTGTAGAAACATTGAGGAAAATGCATCTAGCAAGTGAAAGTCAAAACTACACAACCTTTAATGAGCATCCTCCCTACCTTTATGAATGAGATCTCATAAAGAGGCTATGGACATCCCTCAAAGGACAAGTTTCATCAACCATAGGAGGACAAGACAAGAATTTCATTTTAATATAGAGATACGTAGTGAATATTTTACTTCGACAAAGGAAACAAGAACATTTTACACACAAATAATTGCAAAGATTTTAAGCGAGATTAATGAACAATAATGACTAGTGTTTGGTAGTTCTATTGTACTTCCTTTTCACTTCTCTTTTTTCAATGCAACATTTTCTTGTAAGACCTGAACAAGAGCTTACATCTTTTGTTCAATATAATATTTCTTAGGAATTGAAACTCTTCTATATCAATAATGGACTCATCAACTTATTTAAATTTAATTGCACTTAATTATCATTTATGTTGATTACAGGAACTGTCACCGTCTGGGAATTATAGGACAGCTACGCACATATTAGTTAGAGAACATTACTTTGTGCTTTTCCAATCAAGTACAATAATTTATAGTAAAATGTACAAGTTTTCAAATTGTGGAGAGTCTACTTCAACATGGTTACTTGTATTTTAATTCTACAGTTCAAATTATTCATCACAAGATAGGCTAAATCAACTTCTCTATGTAGACTCTTCATCGGGTAAGTATCAGGATTATCTAGAGCTTTGATACCCCGGCTATTAGGTCGTATCTCGGTTGGGTCTAGGTGGCCTAGAGTATTATAAGACCGATTTTGCGAGTTCTGGATTATTATTTTTAGTATGGTGTTCATGGTAAACCTTAATTGTGTAAACTCCTTTGGTTAACTGAGTTGAGTTGTAACTTTCACCCTCTCCTCTTTTCCTTAGAAATCTCTTACTATTTTGATTTTCTTGGAAGCTCTAGGAGAAAAAAGAATTTCATTAGGGATGCAGTCCCATTAAGGAACCGCAAGGAGGGACCAAAGCCTGACTCATTTCCTCAGCTGAAAGAAAGTTATTTTGAAGAAATGTCCCATTATGCAATCCAATCGGGCGATGTTCGACAGGTTTGCAGGATGACCCACAAACGATCCTATTTATAAGTTCCCAGGTAGGTACCATTCAATTCATTTTCTTCGTGCATGATTCATTTCCAAGGCGTTTCTTTTCTAAATTCACGCTCACAACTTTGGCATAGGCTTCTGGTAAAGTAGTAGGAGGATTTTCTCTTCGCTTCACAAATATAGTAGTTAAAGGATCTACTATTGTATAATAAACTACGATAGCAGAAAAATTATCCACTACATAAGGTACTTGTAGCCTAGAATAAGCCTTTGAAACTTGTCATTAAAATCAGTTATAGGTTCTCCTTTGAACCTCTTGATTTGAGAAAATTGATGATATAATAAAGCAAGGTTAGTCAATTTTCTATATCTGGCTAAAAATTTTGTCTCTATGTCTTGCCATGATCTGATAGAATTACGAGGTAGGTTGATATACCATTGGTAAACTTCATCACTTAAGGAACAACCTACATATGATGTCTTCATGTTGAATCCTCATTCTAAAGCATGTATGCTTGAATATACTAATATGTTCTTTTGCATCTTGGTGGAAATAATATATATGACACAACTTGTCAATTATTTTTGGTAAATCATTGTACACAACAAATTCAATATGTGAATCCACCTTAAAGAATTCCATCGCTTTGGGAGGTGGTGGTACAAAAATAGTTGGATTCTTCAAATTCACACTTAAACTTCTAGACTTTCAAGGTCTAGACGATGTTTGACCACTAAGCTCGACTAAACTCACACGAGGATCACCAGATCAGGATCTAGTGATTCTATGGAAATCCAGTTTAAAACTTAACAGAGACAAAATTCATAAGAATAGACCCTCCTTCTAGCCCCAGTTCCTGTTGACAATGATTGTGCTCGTAGCAAATAGGGTGAATAAATTCTTCTCAGACAAGACCAAAAAGAGCCTATCCTTATTGAAAGATATGGAACAAAGACAACCTAAAGGGGAATTTTGCTTTATCTCAAAAATATTGGCTTTAGTTCAATCCCAGGTCTCTGATAACTAGGTCATGATTGGACTAGGGTCACTCTCAAGTACTCATGTGATATTTGTTGTTAATCTTAAAGGGACTACAGTTATTTCTAGTTTTGCTAAGAATCATAAGAATTATAAACAAAACTTCCACTTCATTCATAAAAATAACATTGTGAAATCGAAAGATTTGCAGTAGTATTTTATCAACATCACAAATTCTTTCCTATCACTTAAGTAGATTTAGCATTAAGCATTCAACAATTTTATTGAGAATAAAATATTTTCAATAAAATTTTATCCATTCATTCAAATTTTGGAACATTTTCAAGAATTTAAACATCTAGCCTAAAATAAAACATAAGAATACTGAAAATCAAAAGTTTCTCCTGGTTATTCTACAATGATGCTCCAAAGAATCAATGAAAATAGAGAAAACCACTTTATACTTCACTAGATTGCTTCACAACTACATATAAAATTGTGCAAGCTTTTAAAGAGAGGGGTTTCGTTTCTTGACACCGAATAGGTTCTGTATGCACCCTTAAATGACATAACATATAGTTTTGTTCAGATAAACTAACAAAACTAGCTAAAAAATATACTGACGTAGTTAGCTATCTAATAAGCTCTAATATTAATCAATATCTAGTGGATACAAATTTTTACGCCGAAATGGTTTAGAAAATAGGAAAAAGAACAAAACTTAAAATTTTACTAGATGTTGTGGCAATTCAAATTTTGCTTGACCGCATAAAGTTAATGACTTTATAAAATGATCCAAGGTAGCAACCCGTTCTTTCAACTCTCTTTTATTTTTTTTGTATTTTTGCACTCTGGCAATAGTAGCATGCAAATTCACTTTTATTTCTTCTAACTCTTGCCTCCAAGATGAGTGTCCAAGATTAGCACTTGTTATCTTGTACTCTTTAGGCATTATTTCATGTTTGTGTTTATCAGCTATCAGAGTAGCTATCTGGATGATTCTATTACCATCTTAATTTTTTTGTGTGACATGTTTTGCTTTTGCTCTACGCCTAGGTTTAGGAGTGTATACTTCTTGTAAAAAATTATTAAGATTTAGAGGCAATACTTCTACTTCCATTGGAGAAGCCAATTCCCTGATCAACCAATCAAGTGTATCGTCATCTTGCTCTACCTCTATAACATTTATTTGTTCCTGTTTTCCACTTGATTTAGGAACTTCTTCTCTTTGACCTGTCACATTTTCTGAAATGCAAATTTCTTCAATAATTTCTAGCATAGATTTGGGATTAGAAAGGTTCGACACTACCTCCTATATTTGAAGACTTATATTTTCCTATCTATCCAAATTTTCAACTTCATTTATGTGAACATTACTTTCTTTATTCCCTGCTACACCAGGGTTTTCCTCACTTTTAATTCCATGACCATAAAACTGTGTAGCTTCCTCTTCTTCAATTTCAATTTCAACTTCAACATAGCCTCTCTCTAGTTCTTCAAAGACATGTCGTTGTCCATTAACATTCCTCACTTTTAATTGCATCACCGTAAAAAATATGTGACCAATTGGTGATCAACGAGATTAAGGCTTTTCGGTATTGACTTTAAAAAGAACCACCAGGATCCAAGAATTAACCTCTAAGCTTTAGAAAGAGAAAATTGGAACAAAAGTAAAGACCGGGACCTGGGTCCAAGAGAGATCTACAAATTTCAAAACAGACTCTCTAGTTTCTGACTTCCAAATAAGAAAAAGAAAAGGAAATAATAAAATACTCGACTTCAGTAAAAAAGGAAACTACTGGGATTGAGGACTTCGTTCAATAAAATACCGAGCGGAGCTAGGACCAGATGAAGATACGATTTTCCTTAATGCAAATGCAAGACTCTAGGATTCTAGTTTCTACTTATATGTTAAACTTTTATGAAAAGATGGAAACACTGAATTTGAGAAATAAAAGATAAAGCAAAAAGGCCACATGAAATTGAAATTGAGATTAGCAACCAAGTCGCAGAACGACGCCAAAGCAAACAAAAGAAAAAAGGAACAGAGGAAAGGGGAAAAAAAGGGGGTCCACATTTTTCCAAGGGGAAAAATGGGGCTTGTTGTGAGACCACACAACACATGGGACATTAAATTCTCAAGACTATGCATATGAAGGTAGGTGCTTAGAAGATCTAAAGATGAAAGGAAACCCAAATTAAAACCCAATAGATAGTCCAAAGCTAACTTCTCAACATAAATTCAAATTTTGATTAAAATTAAAGAGTGGCTCCAAAAAAAAATTCACACCAAACAAATGCAAGGCTCTAAGATGTCTTGGTTGATAAAAATTCTCCATATTACTTAAGTTGAGGAAATAGCTCAAAATTTGCATCTAATATAAGCTTTAATTCTATTTAACCATAGGGGTTTGTTAGAGGTACCTCACAAAGAGATGATGACTTCCAAGGGAGAATCTAACAATTCAAGGTTCATCCATGGTGTTAAGAGAATGAAAATCAATTGGAATAAGATTAACGATGAAGAAGAAAGGGAGTTTAAGAACCCTTATACCAACTATCTCACACTTAGATTTAAGCCTTCAAGAGAGGATGACTGAAAGAAAGATACATATGGAAAGTATAAAGTAATGGATACATGGAAGAAAGTTGATTCTTGATGAAGTAGAATTTATACCAATTTTGTTTACCCTTAAAATTGGATCATGAATAGACGATGCATCAAGATAAAGGATGGATCAAGAAACTAGATATATGACATGGATTAGCCTAAGTTTGCATAGAAGAAAGGTCAAATTTCATCATGTACACTTAGAGTCAACTCATTCAAAGAGGATGGCTTAAATAAAGTATATAAATTTCATGGAAGAATCAATCTTCATATATCATATTCCAAAGGACATTCTTGAACATAGTATTTTGTAAACTTCCTCTTCATACTTTGTTCCAATTTCAAATTGGTTGTTGTTTTCTGAAAACTATTATTTCTAGCTATATTTACTTTAACAATTTATGGGAGAAAAGCAATATACAAATGTGGCTAGTGATGGATCGCTATGATGGAACAAGTGGGTATTCTAATGGGCTTTCACTCATTGATGTTAGTAGATCTCTAAGGTTCAAGAAGATGTCTAATGATGAGTGGAAATGTAACGAATCACAATGGTTTTTCAGAGCTGTAGATGGAGGCCTCTTGGTTTATAGATGTAAGAGAATGCAACCTTTGAGAGATCAATCAATTGACTATGTAATCCCATAGACTTGAAGATGCAAGAGTGACCAAAAAAGGAAATATTTTGTTCTACATGAAAAGATATCATGATAATGTGGATGTGCACCTCGAGTTTTATTCAAAGGAAAAGACATAAATCAAGTAATTATTATAATTGAATGTCTTTATCTTTTAAGAAATATATATATATATATATATAGTTCTCTAGAATAGAGATGGTGTTAGAAACCCAGGAAATAGTTGCAAGACCAAAATACTTGGACAAGAGAGATAATGGCGAGAATGCTTGCTATATCAAATGCAAGATCGACTCATGATACAAATGTACAAGATGAGGCTTGCTTATAAAGGCAAGCATGCACAACCCTAAACCTAACTTGAGCTAAAAGATAGCTCTATTAGATAAGGATAACAAAATGCAACCTAGGACTTAAATTAATGCCTAAGTAAGCTTATGAAATTGTAATTAAATAGTTAATTACACCATCAGATGGGAAATTAGAGACATTCACTTGGCACAAAGAATGAAAGGGAGTATGAAAATTATCTTTTTTCCAAGGATTTTATTGTAGAATAAAAAAATATATTATTCCTCTACATTTTTCCATCAAAAAATATATTTATGTTTTCAAAACTTGTAAATATTTAAAGTAAAATAAAATGGTCCTATATCCAAATCTAAATTTGATATTTATAATACAACAAAATGCTAATTTCGCTACCATACACTATACTATTTAAATTTAAGCCAAAAGAATTGTTAGTTTAACATAAGTTGTTCCCCATAAAACCCACTTCTAATCTCGAGTAACTTCATGTTAACAATAGAAACTTACAAAGTACCTTCCTAAAACAGATGGGTGTGTTACAATAACTTACCATGGGACACTAAATGTGCAAGGCTATACACATGGATGTAGATGGATAGTCATGTGATAGTGAAGTTATGCATCCACATTAAAACTCTAAATTTTACGAAGAAAAATACTTAGGAGAAAGTCAAACTTTCATTAAATATAATGGATGTATTAAAATAAATTTGGCACTAAACAATACAAGGCTCCAAAATGACTTGGTTCATCCAAAATTTTCATTAATAGCTCAAAGTTTAATTATAATAAAAATTTGAATTATATTTAACTAGAGAGATGACCCTTCAATCAAATATTGAGCAACAAATAGTTAAGAGTATTTATTATATAATTTATTTAGTATTTATATTTTAAAAATTGTTGAATATTTAAAATTATATTTCTATTTAATAGCTTAGATGAATATTGAAAATGAAATTTATATTATAAAAAGTTATTTATGTTTAATTTTTTAAGTATATGAACATATTATTTTATTTAATTATTTCCTACTTTTCCCTCCTAATAAGTATTTTTAATTATTTACTAAATTTCTTTTCCTCCACTTTCCAATTAAATAATTGGAAATTCACTTTCGCTCCAGCTACCTCTTTTCTGTACCAAATCTTATCTCTTATCTCAATTAATCTCTGCCCTTGATAAGGTTTTGTTAACTTTTAATCTCCACCGTCCATCCTTAATTAAACCCTATTTTTTCCCTAACCCTATTTCCTTGTTTCTCGAAGTGATCTCATCCATTGATCTTTATTATTTAATCTTGGCCCTTCATTCAAATTTGGTTTTCTATAAAAGAGACTTATCAGTTTCACTCTGATCTTAAAGCCACGACTACTATCTTTGATATTTTGGTTTAATAGAGAGTGGAACTGCAATGAGTCGGAATAGTGGAATAGTTTCTCAGATCTATCTGGAGATGGGGGTCTCTTGGTTTATAGTTGTAAGAGATATGGAACCCTTTGAGTGATAGAATCGATTGGCCATGCAATCCCATCGTCTAGAAGATGCAAGGGTTACCAAAAAAAGAAGAAATTTTGTTCTACATGAAAAGATGTTACGATGATGTGGCTGTGTGCGTCAAAAAGACCTACCAGGTGATTGTTATTATTGGATGTCTTTATCTTCTAAGAAAAAGGAGATTTTTTATTTTGATTTATAGATCTACCCAACAGAGATGGGAAATTAGAGACGTTCGCTTGACTCAAATAGTGAAAGGAAGTATGACAATTAGCTTTTTTTCCAAGACTTTTAGTGCAGAATAAAAAAATCGACTGTTTTTCTAAAAATGGACAGATGTGGGTACGCATGATCTGGTGATTGCAATAACATGTGTTTTTTATACTTTGGGGATGCAAGGTGTAATGCACTGGGCCCCTTGGAATTGTTATGTACAAGGGGAGAATGATAATGGTTTGTAAAAGTAAATCATTTACACATGCTTTGATTTTTTACGAGTTTGATGAGCAGTGGAGATCTAAATATGAAGATGTTGTATCACCCCATTATTTGTGTCCTAGAGCGATTTGTGTTGGGGGGATTATATTTGGATAATTTAGAAAAAACCATGTATATGGTTGAATATATATGGCTTTTACAAACCATTGCCATTCTCCCCCTCTACATAACAACTCCCAAGGCCCGGTGCATTATACCTTGCATCCCTAAAATATAACGAAACCTGCTATTGGTATCTGCATTCAGATCATACGTACCCGCACCTGCTCCATCTTTAGAAAAGCAGTAGATTTTTTTATTTTGTACAAAAATTCTTGGAAAAAGGATGATTGCCATGCCCCCTTTCACTTTTTTGTGCCAAGTGAACGCGTCTAATTTCCCATTTCTGTCCTGCAGATCTATAAATCAAAACAAAGAGTTCATTTCTTCTGACAAGATAAATATTTCCAATTACAACAGTTACCAGATAAGTGTTTTCCTTTGAATCAAACATGAGGTGCACAGCCACATCATCAGGATATTTTTTCATGTAAAATGAAATACTGCTTTTTCCTGTCACCTTTGCATCTTCAAGACACTCGGATTGCATAGTCAATGGATTGATGACTCGAAGGGTCCCATTTATCTTACTACTATAAACCAAGAGGCATTCATCTTCAGCTCTGATAAACCATTGCAAGTCTCTGCATCGTTATTCAGATCAGGCATACCCACACCTGCCCCATTTTGAGAGAAACGGTAGATTTTGTGATACTGCACTAAAATGCTTGGAAGCTAATTGTCATACTTCCTTTGGCTCTCTGAGCCAAGTAAACGAATCTAATTTCCCATCTATGTTGTACAGATATATAAATCTGAACAACAAAAAGACCTCCAATAATAACAATTACCTATAAGTCTTTTCTTTTGAATCAAACTTGAGGCGCACAACCACATCTTCATGATATCTTATCATGTAGAACGAAGTCCTGGTTTTGTTGGTCACCCTTGAATCTTCATGACACTGGGATTGCATGGTCAATGGACTGATCACTTGAAGGGTTCCATATTGTTTGCTGTTTATCTCCGTCCACCCCTTCAAATTGGTATCAGAGCACTGATTATAAGTGTTTGTATTTGACCAGAGCTAGGTCTTGAGGTCGCAGCTGCAGCTACCAGCCTGCCGATAAGAAAGGATATCAAAGCCTAGTTTGAAGATTGCCAGATTTGAATATTATTCCATCTGAACAGTTAAGAGAAGGTTGCTTGATTAGCTCAAGATTTAAACATATTAAGAACACCATCATTAATATAGAGATTGGAATCCAATATAAATATGATAAAAAAGAACAAATAGCATCTTTAAAGAATTTAATTAAATCAATTTCATCGCATTTACTTATAATTATAAATACCTTTGAATAATAAGTTCAATACTTATTTAATTCAAAACACTTGGAAAGGTCACTCTCATGCTAGGAAGATTTCAATGGTATTGACCCTCTATCACATTTCGTGTTTAAGACACTAGGAAATTGAAAATAAACAAATAAAATAGTCAATGTAAGTGAATTAATGAGGCATAGGCTACAATGGGCTTGTTGTGTAGGAATTTATTGCAGAGGACAAGAGGGATGACATGGGAATGGGTTTCATGATGAGTGAAGTGTGTACTTGCAACTCACATAAATATAATATGGGCTTGTATTTCTAGCCAAAAAAGAAGGAAACATAACTACAAGTTGTGGGGGAAATGGAACACAGTATGATTGACCCACGACCCTCCATTAAAACACAATTTTGAGGTAGTATGAGGGCATGAAAAGCACAAAACTAGAGTAGGAGAAAGCATGAGCACACACACACACACACACACACACACAAAGGGTACAATAGATAAAAGGGTGGTGTAGCCATGAGTCTATCAAGTTGCCTGGAGGAACAATAATTGGGGCCTAGTAATAAAATACCTTAAAGAAATGTTGTCTCATGGCATACAAAGATTATAGGATGCTCCCAAAATGTATTCGTTGAAAAGGTTGTAGAAACATTGAGGAAAATGCATCTAGCAAGTGAAAGTCAAAACTACACAACCTTTAATGAGCATCCTCCCTACCTTTATGAATGAGATCTCATAAAGAGGCTATGGACATCCCTCAAAGGATGAGTTTCATCAACCATAGGGGGACAAGACAAGAATTTCATTTTAATATAGAGAGACGTAGTGAATATTTTACTTCGACAAAGGAAACAAGAACATTTTACACACAAATAATTGCAAAGATTTTAAGCGAGATTAATGAACAATAATGACTAGTGTTTGGTAGTTCTATTGTACTTCCTTTTCACTTCTCTTTTTTCAATGCAACATTTTCTTGTAAGACCTGAACAAGAGCTTACATCTTTTGTTCAATATAATCTTTCTTAGGAATTGAAACTCTTCTATATCAATAATGGACTCATCAACTTATTCAAATTTAATTGCACTTAATTATCATTTATGGTGATTAGGAATCTTGTCACTATTCAAATGTCATAGGATGAAGATGCACATATTAGTTAGAGAATATTACTTTTGTGCGGTTGCTTCAATCGTTACAATACTTAGTAAAATGGGTGCATAAGTTTTCAAATTGTGAAGAGTCTACTTCAACATGAGCATTTGTATTATGAATTCTACACCAATTATTCATCGCAAGATTGGCTAAATTCACTTTCGATGTAGACTTTTCATCGGTAAGATCAGGATTATCTAGAGGTGTTGTTACTCCCCCATTATTAGGTCATGTATTCCAAGGTCTAGGTGGCCTAGGAGTATTATACATCTGATTTTGTGAGTTCTGATTATTATTTTTAGCATAGAAATTATGAAACCTTAATTGTGTAACCTATTTGGTTAATCTTTTGAGTTGAGTTGTAACTTCTTTCATGTCTTCCTTTTCCTTAGAAATCTTCATTATTTTGATTTTCTTGAGTTTGTGAGAAAAAAGAATTTCATTAGGATGTAGGTCTGTAATAGCTGAACCAGGGTGAGGGACTAAAGCTTGACTATTTCCTGGTTGAAAGAAAGTATTTTGAGGAAATGTCCCATTATGGACCACTGAAGGATAAACATTAGGAGCTATAGGATGACCTACAGGGATTCCATTTATGTTCGAGGTAGGGTAAATATTCAATTCATTTTCGCCTTTCGTGCATGATTCATTTCCAAGGCGTTTCTTTTCTAAATTCACGCTCACAACTTTGGCATAGGCTTCTGGTAAATTAGTAGGAGGATTTTCTCTTCACTTCACAAATATAGCAGTTAAAGGATCTACTGTTGTATAATAAACTGCGATAGCAGAAAAATTATCCACTACATAAGGTACTTGTAGCCTAGAATAAGCCTTTGAAACTTGTCATTAAAATCAGTTATAGGTTCTCCTTTGAACCTCTTGATTTGAGAAAATTGATGATATAATAAAGCAAGGTTAGTCAATTTTCTATATCTGGCTAAAAATTTTGTCTCTATGTCTTGCCATGATCTGATAGAATTACGAGGTAGGTTGATATACCATTGGTAAACTTCATCACTTAAGGAACAACCTACATATGATGTCTTCATGTTGAATCCTCATTCTAAAGCATGTATGCTTGAATATACTAATATTTTCTTTTGCATCTTGGTGGAAATAATATATATGACACAACTTGTCAATTATTTTTGGTAAATCATTGTACACAACAAATTCAATATGTGAATCCACCTTAAAGAATTCCATCGCTTTGGGAGGTGGTGGTACAAAAATAGTTGGATTCTTCAAATTCACACTTAAACTTCCATACTTTCAAGGTCTAGACGATGTTTGACCACTAAGCTCGACTAAACTCACACGAGGATCACCAGATCAGGATCTAGTGATTCTATGGAAATCCAGTTTAAAACTTAACAGAGACAAAATTCATAAGAATAGACCCTCCTTCTAGCCCCAGTTCCTGTTGACAATGATTGTGCTCGTAGCAAATAGGGTGAATAAATTCTTCTCAGACAAGACCAAAAAGAGCCTATCCTTATTGAAAGATATGGAACAAAGACAACCTAAAGGGGAATTTTGCTTTATCTCAAAAATATTGGCTTTAGTTCAATCCCAGGTCTCTGATAACTAGGTCATGATTGGACTAGGGTCACTCTCAAGTACTCATGTGATATTTGTTGTTAATCTTAAAGGGACTACAGTTATTTTTAGTTTTGCTAAGAATCATAAGAATTATAAACAAAACCTCCACTTCATTCATAAAAATAACATTGTGAAATCGAAAGATTTGCAGTAGTATTTTATCAACATCACAAATTCTTTCCTATCACTTAAGTAGATTTAGAAAATTGATGATATAATAAAGCAAGGTTAGTCAATTTTCTATATCTGGCTAAAAATTTTGTCTCTATGTCTGTCCATGATCTGATAGAATGACGAGGTAGGTTGATATACCATTGGTAAACTTCATCACTTAAGAAACAACCTACATATGATATCTTCATGTTGAATCCTCATTCTAAAGCATGTATGCTTAAATATACTAATATGTTCTTTTGCATCTTGGTGGAAATAATATATAGGACACAACTTGTCAATTATTTTTGGTAAATCATTGTACACAACAAATTCAATATGTGAATCCACCTTAAAGAATTCCATCGCTTTGGGAGGTGGTGGTACAAAAATAGTTGGATTCTTCAAATTCACACTTAAACTTCCAGACTTTCAAGGTCTAGACGATGTTTGACCACTAAGCTCGACTAAAGTCACACGAGGATCACTAGATCAGGATCTAGTGATTCTATGGAAATCCAGTTTAAAAATTAACAGAGACAAAAATCATAAGAATAGACCCTCCTTCTAGCCCTAGTTCCTATTGACAATGATTGTGCTCGTAGCAAATAGGGTGAATAAATTCTTCTCAGACAAGACCGAAAAGAGCCTATCCTTATTGAAAGATATGGAACAAAGACAACCTAAAGGGGAATTTTGCTTTATCTCAAAAATATTGGCTTTAGTTCAATCCCAGGTCTCTGATAACTAGGTCATTATTGGACTAGGGTCACTCTCAAGTACTCATGTGATATTTGTTGTTAATCTCAAAGGGACTACAGTTATTTCTAGTTTTGCTAAGAATCATAAGAATTATAAACAAAACTTCCACTTCATTCATAAAAATAACATTGTGAAATCGAAAGATTTGCAGTAGTATTTTATCAACATCACAAATTCTTTCCTATCACTTAAGTAGATTTAGCATTAAGCATTCAACAATTTTATTGAGAATAAAATATTTTCAATAAAATTTTATCCATTCATTCAAATTTTGGAACATTTTCAAGAATTTAAACATCTAACCTAAAATAAAACATAAGAATACTGAAAATCAAAAGTTTCTCCTGGTTATTCTACATCGATGCTCCGAAGAATCAATTAAAATAGAGAAAACCACTTTATACTTCACTAGATTGCTTCACAACTACATATAATATTGTGCAAGCTTTTAAAGAGAAGGGTTTCGTTTCTTGACACCGAGTAGGTTCTGTATGCACCCTTAAATGACATAACATACAGTCTTGTTCAGATAAACTAACAAAACCAACTACAAAATATACTGACGTAGTTAGCTATCTAATAAGCTCTAATATTAATCAATATCTATGTGGATACAAATTTTTAAGCCAGAATGGTTTAGAAAATAGGAAAAAGAACAAAACTTAAAATTTTACTAGATGTTGGGGCAATTCAAATTTTGCTTGACCGCATAAAGTTAATGACTTTATAAAATGATCCAAGGTAGCAACCCGTTCTTTCAACTCTCTTTTATTTTTTTTGTATTTTTGCACTCTGGCAATAGTAGCATGCAAATTCACTTTTATTTCTTCTAACTCTTGCCTCCAAGATGAGTGTCCAAGATTAGCACTTGTTATCTTGTACTCTTTAGGCATTATTTCATGTTTGTGTTTATCAGCTATCAGAGTAGCTATCTGGATGATTCTATTACCATCTTAATTTTTTTGTGTGACATGTTTTGCTTTTGCTCTACGCCTAGGTTTAGGAGTGTATACTTCTTGTAAAAAATTATTAAGATTCAGAGGCAATACTTCTACTTCCATTGGAGAAGCCAATTCCCTGATCAACCAATCAAGTGTATCGTCATCTTGCTCTACCTCTATAACATTTATTTGTTCCTGTTTTCCACTTGATTTAGGAAGTTCTTCTCTTTGACCTGTCACATTTTCTGAAATGCGAATTTCTTCAATAATTTCTAGCATAGATTCGGGATTAGAAAGGTTCGACACTACCTCCTATATTTGAAGACTTATATTTTCCTATCTATCCAAATTTTCAACTTCATTTATGTGAACATTACTTTCTTTATTCCCTGCTACACCAGGGTTTTCCTCACTTTTAATTCCATCACCATAAAACTGTGTAGCTTCCTCTTCAATTTCAATTTCAACTTCAACATAGCCTCTCTCTAGTTCTTCAAAGACCTGTCGTTGTCCATTAACATTCCTCACTTTTAATTGCATCACCGTAAAACATATGTGACCAATTGGTGATCAACGGGATTAAGGCTTTTCGGTATTGACTTTAAAAAGAACCACCAGGATCCAGGAATTAACCTCTAAGCTTTAGAAAGATAAAATTGGAACAAAAGTAAAGACCGGGACCTGGGTCCAAGAGAGATCTACAAATTTCAAAACAGACTCTCTAGTTTCTGACTTCCAAATAAGAAAAAGAAAAGGAAATAATAAAATACCGGACTTCAGTAAAAAAGGAAACTACTGGGATTGAGGACTTCGGTCAATAAAATACCAGGCGGAGCTAGGACCAGATGAAGATACGATTTTCCTTAATGCAAATGCAAGACTCCAGGATTCTAGTTTCTACTTATATGTTAAACTTTTATGAAAAGATGGAAACACTGAATTTGAGAAATAAAAGATAAAGCAAAAAGGCCACATGAAATTGAAATTGAGATTAGCAACCAAGTCGCAGAACGACGCCAAAGCAAACAAAAGCAAAAAGGAACAGAGGAAAGGGGAAAAAAAGGGGGTCCACATTTTTCCAAGGGGAAAAATGGGGCTTGTTGTGAGACCACACAACACATGGGACATTAAATTCTCAAGACTATGCATATGAAGGTAGGTGCTTAGAAGATCTAAAGATGAAAGGAAACCCAAATTAAAACCCAATAGATAGTCCAAAGCTAACTTCTCAACATAAATTCAAATTTTGATTAAAATTAAAGAGTGGCTCCAAAAAAAAATTCACACCAAACAAATGCAAGGCTCTAAGATGTCTTGGTTGATAAAAATTCTCCATATTACTTAAGTTGAGGAAATAGCTCAAAATTTGCATCTAATATAAGCTTTAATTCTATTTAACCATAGGGGTTTGTTAGAGGTACCTCACAAAGAGATGATGACTTCCAAGGGAGAATCTAACAATTCAAGGTTCATCCATGGTGTTAAGAGAATGAAAATCAATTGGAATAAGATTAACGATGAAGAAGAAAGGGAGTTTAAGAACCCTTATACCAACTATCTCACACTTAGATTTAAGCCTTCAAGAGAGGATGACTGAAAGAAAGATACATATGGAAAGTATAAAGTAATGGATACATGGAAGAAAGTTGATTCTTGATGAAGTAGAATTTATACCAATTTTGTTTACCCTTAAAATTGGATCATGAATAGACGATGCATCAAGATAAAGGATGGATCAAGAAACTAGATATATGACATGGATTAGCCTAAGTTTGCATAGAAGAAAGGTCAAATTTCATCATGTACACTTAGAGTCAACTCATTCAAAGAGGATGGCTTAAATAAAGTATATAAATTTCATGGAAGAATCAATCTTCATATATCATATTCCAAAGGACATTCTTGAACATAGTATTTTGTAAACTTCCTCTTCATACTTTGTTCCAATTTCAAATTGGTTGTTGTTTTCTGAAAACTATTATTTCTAGCTATATTTACTTTAACAATTTATGGGAGAAAAGCAATATACAAATGTGGCTAGTGATGGATCGCTATGATGGAACAAGTGGGTATTCTAATGGGCTTTCACTCATTGATGTTAGTAGATCTCTAAGGTTCAAGAAGATGTCTAATGATGAGTGGAAATGTAACGAATCACAATGGTTTTTCAGAGCTGTAGATGGAGGCCTCTTGGTTTATAGATGTAAGAGAATGCAACCTTTGAGAGATCAATCAATTGACTATGTAATCCCATAGACTTGAAGATGCAAGAGTGACCAAAAAAGGAAATATTTTGTTCTACATGAAAAGATATCATGATAATGTGGATGTGCACCTCGAGTTTTATTCAAAGGAAAAGACATAAATCAAGTAATTATTATAATTGAATGTCTTTATCTTTTAAGAAATATATATATATATAGTTCTCTAGAATAGAGATGGTGTTAGAAACCCAGGAAATAGTTGCAAGACCAAAATACTTGGACAAGAGAGATAATGTCGAGAATGCTTGCTATATCAAATGCAAGATCGACTCATGATACAAATGTACAAGATGAGGCTTGCTTATAAAGGCAAGCATGCACAACCCTAAACCTAACTTGAGCTAAAAGATAGCTCTATTAGATAAGGATAACAAAATGCAACCTAGGACTTAAATTAATGCCTAAGTAAGCTTATGAAATTGTAATTAAATAGTTAATTACACCATCAGATGGGAAATTAGAGACATTCACTTGGCACAAAGAATGAAAGGGAGTATGAAAATTATCTTTTTTCCAAGGATTTTATTGTAGAATAAAAAAATATATTATTCCTCTACATTTTTCCATCAAAAAATATATTTATGTTTTCAAAACTTGTAAATATTTAAAGTAAAATAAAATGGTCCTATATCCAAATCTAAATTTGATATTTATAATACAACAAAATGCTAATTTGCTACCATACACTATACTATTTAAATTTAAGCCAAAAGAATTGTTAGTTTAACATAAGTTGTTCCCCATAAAACCCACTTCTAATCTCGAGTAACTTCATGTTAACAATAGAAACTTACAAAGTACCTTCCTAAAACAGATGGGTGTGTTACAATAACTTACCATGGGACACTAAATGTGCAAGGCTATACACATGGATGTAGATGGATAGTCATGTGATAGTGAAGTTATGCATCCACATTAAAACTCTAAATTTTACGAAGAAAAATACTTAGGAGAAAGTCAAACTTTCATTAAATATAATGGATGTATTAAAATAAATTTGGCACTAAACAATACAAGGCTCCAAAATGACTTGGTTCATCCAAAATTTTCATTAATAGCTCAAAGTTTAATTATAATAAAAATTTGAATTATATTTAACTAGAGAGATGACCCTTCAATCAAATATTGAGCAACAAATAGTTAAGAGTATTTATTATATAATTTATTTAGTATTTATATTTTAAAAATTGTTGAATATTTAAAATTATATTTCTATTTAATAGCTTAGATGAATATTGAAAATGAAATTTATATTATAAAAAGTTATTTATGTTTAATTTTTTAAGTATAATTTTTTAAGTATATGAACATAATTTCTATGACATTATTATTGAGAATTGAAATCACTCTTCAACTATAAAAAAGAAAATTATATGTAAAATAAAAATAACTTTAACTAAAAGTTAAAATAACAAAATTTAATATAGACATCTCAAAATTCTTATATCATTTTTGTTTAATATATAAA
>VDFB02093724.1:0-14538 GCA_007258455.2 Sequoia sempervirens | reverse complement strand
TTTCCTTCTTCTATGACCTTCAAATTCTTCATTTTTGAAAAAAAATTCTTTACAAATTGATATGCTTGAACTACCTTGAAAATACAATATTTTTTTATGTTGTTTCTTCAAATTTACTTCTTGCTTATCAGTTAACTCACAACAAGTGGTGTGGATATATAAATGATTTTACCTTCTAAGATCTACCTATAAACTCTAACCATGTATCTATATGATTTTAAAATAACACAAATTAGGATTACTCACCTAGGCAAGGTTGACTATTGCACGAGCTTTCTTCCTAATGCATTGGTCCTAACTCAACTCACTAAGCTAATAGGCCTTTAACACCTTTCCCCGACAATGACACCAAAATGATAGGCCAAAAATGGGGTAGATAATAAAAAATATTGAATGTTTAATAACTAAATTCAATTTGGTCTAAGTGTCAATCCAGAGGTGTAAACTTACAAAAGGTGTCATGGCTATATGTGCAAGGGCTAAGAGCAACAAGCTAAGTATTGAATGAATGCACTCTATGAAAATAAATCCTTTTAAAATACTTTCAAACCTATTACAAATTAAAATAACTTCTGCACTACAAGAACTATGATGACACAATTCTGGTGACAAGAACTGTTACTTTCAGGTGACAAGAATTGTTACTTTCAGACGACAAGAACATTCACTTTTAGGCGACAAGAATTGTACAGATTGTTATAACTGTATAGTCTACTACAAAAATTGTAACTACAATGAAAACAATGATTTATAAAATTTATACCAATAGTGGCATGGTATGATGGTTAAGTTGTTGTGGTGTTGTTATTTCCATCAAGGTTGAAACCCCATTGGGGTGTAATTGTTGAATGTTTAAATTGGGGATAAGGTCCCCTGTTTGTGACCTCACTGGTTTATAGCTCTGGGTCAAAAGCGTTTACCTCTTAAAATAATGGTTTATTAAATTTATATAATAATCTAAACTAAATAAACATGCTACAAAATAAAATAGAATAAATGTTTAATTTAATATTCTATTTAAATCAGAAAATAAACCAAAAAATCTAATACCATACTACACAATAAAAATAAAAATACAAAAAACAATTAAACAAACTCATCACCAGTATTTTCTGAGAGTAGGCCCTTCCTCCTAGACCACACAATGGCTACAACATATTCTAAATACTCAAAGCATGAGCTGTTGCATATATTAAATTTCATTGCAAGAAAAATATTACATTCTTCACATGCATCTTCCTTATATCTCTCCTCCTTTGCTACAACATATTCTAAATACTCAAAGCATGAGCTGTTGCATATATTAAATTTCATTGCAAGAAAAATATTACATTCTTCACATGCATCTTCCTTATATCTCTCCTCCTTTGCTACAACATATTCTAAATACTCAAAGCATGAGCTGTTGCATATATTAAATTTTATTGCAAGAAAAATATTACATTCTTCACATGCATCTTCCTTATATCTCTCCTCCTTTGCTGCTCACTTTTATAGTTGTTAGCTTACAACAAAATAAACTTATTTAGCCTACAATTATAACAACAAAATAAAATAGGAAGTTGTTTGTTTTAACCCATGGCTAGTATTATGTTCAGCTTATGGTCATTCAAATAATAGGAAGTTGTTTACGGCCAATAAAAAAATGATTTAGTTATACAATAATTTATGATAATAGAAGGCTAAAATATAGTTAAGAAAATATAAAAATTATTTATTAGCTGCAAATAATTTGTTGCAAATGCACCCACGGGCGACAAGAGGTCTATGTTTTCCTCCTCCAATAACATGTTGCAATATTTATATTCTTAATATAATGGTAGCAAATATTAGTAAATACAATCTAATTTATTATTCACATCTTTTATTTAAAACTAAATTAAATATTACTTATATATATATTTAATCATATGCAACATAAAGGTGGTAAAATGATAATATGGTGTGGAAATGGAATATGAAAGGTGGTATGAAGCATATGAAAAATACTAAAATATGGGATGAAATGGGACATGAATGGCTCTCATCACACATACCCCTAAATAGAATGAAGTTGCAAAAATAATGAACATGACATTGATGGAGAGGGCCAAGGGTATGCCTAGTGAAGTCGTCTTGGAATAAAGGTTCTAGAAAAAGTTGTTTCCACAACTTTTTACCTAATTAACATGTCCCCTACATTAGCTCTTATGGATAAGATTGAAGGCTTGTTCAAGTAAAAGCCCCTCATTATAGTATCTTTGTGTTTTTTATGTGAGGTATATGCACATGTGCCTAGAGAAAATTGATCAAAATCAAAGAAAAAATAATTAAGAATATCTCCATTAGCTATGTTGTTGGTGTGAAAGGATACAAGCTTTGAGATTTTGTGTTCAAGAGAGTTATATATAAAAAAGTGTTACTTTTAGAGATTAAGCCTTGTTCTATTGTTTTGCAGCTAGAAGAGGATAAGAAGAAATAAGTGGTTTAACTAACCTCAATGACCAATAAAGTTAAAATAGATTCTCAAAATGGCCTAGAAAGGAGGAGAGATCACATAGTTCAAATATTTTTGAAGAGGTAGAAACTCCACCTCAACACTAGAGAAGGTCTACTTAGCATAAAAAATAACCAAACATGTGTGCTCCTCTTGATTGGAGATGTATTTTTCTTTGATTATTAACATCTAGATAAACCTAAAAATATGAAGAAGGCATTGAATATGGATCATTCCAAGTCTTAAAGAGTGGATATGAATGAGGACATAGATGCATTGAAGAAAAACCACACATGAGACTTAGCACCTTTTCCTAATGGTAAAAAAATCATTCATTGTAAATGTGCATTCAAAGGAAAATTGAGTACCAATAAAAATCTTGAGAATCACAAGGCTAAACTAGTTGTGAAGGATATTTCCATGTTGAGGAAATTGATTATATTGAGATTTTTATCCATATGCTAAGATGACATATATTTGATTCTTATTATCTATTGAAACAAACTTAATTTTGAGATTAGGCAAATAAATGTGAAGATAAATTTTCTTCATGGTGATTTGGAAGAAGAGATCTAGATGAAACAACTAGATTACCATGTGGAAGAAGGTAAATAATCTTGGTTTTGAAGTCAAAAAGTCTTTGTATGGTCTCAAATAGTTTCCTAGGATGTCATATTAGTATTTTTATTGCCTTTATGTTGGGTTTGGGATTTATGACATCCAAATTGGATCATAACATCTATTGTAAAATAGATGATGATCTATTCCTTATTATTGTATTGTATGTTGATATGTTATGTTTCAGTAAAAATAAAGATATGATTTGTCACTTGAAGATTCAACTTTTATCATAGTTTGGGATGGACTTAGAGGTTTTCTAGGATATCTTCGGTATAGAGATCAAAAGAGATGGAATGAAGATAAAGTTTTGATTAGGCCAAAGAAAGCATGTGAAATTAGTGTTTAAAAGATTCAATATTATAACTTGTAGACCATTATGTGTTCCTATCTTAGCTAGAACCAAATTATCTATAGAGAAATGTCTAACTTCATCCAATGAGATGGAGTACATGGACTAAGTATCATATGCTAGTGCTATTGAGAGATTGATGTATGCTACGATTTGTACTAAATCAAACATTTCCTAAGTAATGGAAGTCTTGAGCCACTTTATACCTAATATTTGATGAGAACATTGGGATGCAATTAAGAGGGTTTTATATATTTGTTAGGTACCTCCAAATACTTTTTTATCATGGTGATTCTACAAGGGACTAACACTCAAAGGATATTTATGGATTTAGATTGGGCATGAGATGCCAATAGCATAAGATCCAATAGTGGATATATTTTACTTTATTTGATAGTGCTATTAATTGGATGATGGTCACTTGTCCACTCAGAGGCTAGGTACATGGAAGATACTCATTCCTATAAGGAGGCCATCATGATTAAGAGCTTATGTTTAAATATGATGCAGAGTTAGGGAGCTATTAGAGTTCTTTGTGACACTACATGTGCCATATGTTTTGCAAAGAACTCAAATTTTTATATTCAAATGAATCATATTGATGTTTGATACCAATTCATTTTTGACATGGTAGAGGATGGGAGGGTGATGTTGGACAAAGTTAATGTTTTATAGAATATTGTAGAATCGTTGACAAAGTAGAAAAGTTCAGGTATTGTTGTGAGTCTATAAGCATATTAGACCCTAGCAATTAGTTGATAGTGTTGATACTTTCTTTGTTCTTGCAAGGTATTTGATAAGTAGTACAATGTTAGGAAAGGTGTATCAGTCTTGCATTATAATATTAAGAACTCAAAAATTGTAATTTTTAGGCTATAAAATATAAAAAACTTATTTTCTAATCTACGAGGTTAGTTTTGGCCTTGATTTTTTTTGGATGGCTAGTTCCCTGATAACAAAGATGAAGATCTCTTCAAGCTCTACAATTTAAAAAAAATAGGCTCAATCAACGTCCCACATAAAAAATTATGGCCTCCAAAAGTTGGGCCTCCCACATTGAAAATGTAAGAGCATCTATCATGCATCAAAGAGTTGGAAGGAGTATGACCAACTTATGAGACATGTTATGACATGTCATAAAACATCTTTTAATGAAGATAATGGAGCCAAAATGGAGTACCCAAGTTGGAAAGTAAATTACAATGAGCTTACAGAAAGTGGAAGGAATATGTTATTTTATTGTGCAAACTCATCTTGGGATTTGGGTGTTAGATTTTTTACTAGGGAATACCATATGGGTGATCCCACAATAGTGGTTTACACTTTCTGGGAGATCTTGATTTTTGCTGAAATCACGTATTTTTAGAAAATATAATGATTTAAGCCTTGAAAAGTTCCATTTAGAGGATTCCAATTGAAGAGGGTTTGGTCAAACCACCTTAGACCAAGCCCCCTTGGATAGAACCCCGCTAGTTTTAAACCATCCTTTACACCTATCAAAATGCTGATAAAAAACCACTTTTGATTTACCTTTTGGGGGATCAAATGAATTCAGTTAAAATTTGCTTTTTGTAAGTATGTAGTCCTTATTATAAGCTTCCAAAAAAGTATAATTTTAATTAAATTAAATTTGATTATTATATTTATTTTTTATTTCTTGTGAATGTAGGTTTTTCATCGAAAATCAAGCTCTCTGTTTTGTACATGTGGAAAAATAGCCAATTATTAATTTTTTTTTGAAAAATATCAGTGCACTAGATATTGATGTCCTTGATCCAACAAAAAAAAACAATTTGAATTTCGATACATACAAAAAAAGTTATGTTTTAGCCAAAAATCATGTCTAAATTGTAACTGGTCTGACTTTGAAACTTCTTTAAGAAAAAAAATTCAATAAAATGCTATGGAACCAATTCCATGCACTAGATATTGTAGTTACAAATCTAAATTCGAAAAAAAAAGAATTTTATCCTTCATAGAAAAAAAGTTGTGTTAACCAGTAACGTCACTCTTTAAAAATGGTGTTTACTGTTAAAAACTAGTTTTCGAAAGAGATGGAAAAAGAAGTGCAATATGATTCCAAAATTTTTGAAAAAAATATAATTTAAAATCTACAAACAAAATGTCACAAATCACTAGTTTGCATCATCTTCAAATTCCTCATGGTATAGCCGCTATAGGTGCCTGAAAGTGAAGCTTTAGTTATAAAAATTCAGTTCAATGTCTAGTTTGGCCAAAAATTGTAAACTAGTATTGTGGGATCATCCATATATTTGTGTGGTTTTAATTCATACTTTTTAATTACCATTTGACACTTTCATGTATTGCTTCTCCTATTTATTGGGTGCTTGAGAGAGGTTTCATAGTAAGTTTTTCTAGGTACTATTATATTGTTAAGTTTACTTCAAATATTTCGTTGGTGATGCACCTCTCAATACTTAGACTTTGCAAGTTTAGTGTAACTAAATAATACATTGAGTTGCTTTGGAGTGAGGTTTTTCTCCCAAAAGGGTTTTCCCATGTAAATCATCGTGTTATGGTATAATTTTTGTTGTGTATTTTTTCTTGTAACTAAAAAGATTTAATTTATCTTCTTATACCTCTACTCAAATATTAGATTATGAAGAGTTTTTGCATTCTTGTTTCCTTTCAATATTCACTCAATTATGTTAAGTTTTGATTATGGGAACATTTTTTAGTTTCTTTTTTATTAGATTGATTTGTAGGATATATGCAAGAAGAAGATTATTTCTTAATTATTATTCTTGATCATAGGTTTTATATTTTTTAATGAAAAATATTTAGAATTTTTCCAATCCATGACTTATAAAAATATTCTTAGAATAAAATTGACACATTTATAAATTTGACATTTCACAAATTAACATGTATGGTCCATTATTAAAATGTATACATGTAGATTTCATAATAGAGTGCGCACGTGCACACACACACACACACATATGCATATGCATGTATATACATGCACATGCATATATATAAATTCATATGCATATAAATACATACATATGCATATGCATATAAATACACACACACATATGCATATGCATGTATATATATACATGCATACATATACACACATACACACACATATGCATATGCATATGCATGTATATATATGTATGTATATACATACATACATACATACATATATTGCACACATTTACACATATATACATACATACATACATACATACATGCATATATACATACATACATATACACGCATACACACACACATACATACATACATACATATATGCATGTATATATATGTATGTATGTATGTACATGTACATGCATATATATGTATATACATATATGTACACACATATACATATACATATACAGATATATGTGTGTGTGTACACACACACACAAACATACCTAATTAGTTTTATAGTCATAAAATAGTTGTTATATTGACAATTATAAACTAGTGGTTTGTAGTCTCAACCATCTAATTCATTAATCGATCTTTCCCAAGTTTGAGTATAGTTATTAATTTATATAATAATATTATTAATTATCTAACTCAATAACTTCAATGGGTTCTCTTCGTGGTTATTAAACCACCTCTCAATTTGAGTATGGTGGGTCTCTATGAGTAGCTTGATGATCCATGATTTTCCTAAACACTTGGTTAGAAACTAGGGAATCAACAATGAATTTATTGTTCTACTTGGTTTCATAAATGATAGTGAATAGTGGAAGGATTAAAGTGTTGTTAACAAGAAATGAAGTACTAAAGTGTAAAATGAAATATAACATAGAGAATATGAGCTAGGAAAACCCATATGAGGGTAAAAATTCTAGTTGGTAGAAGCAACTCTCTATCATAGTGTATTGCTCATAATATACAAGTACACAAAATTATAATCCTCTATCAAGCTTATGACTACTTTAGCTTCTATTTCTATGAGAAACAACCTCCAATTGTCCTACTCCCCTTTTCTATAGACCACCAAATGGTTTTTATAGAATGATAGAAAACCATCCTTACACGTGTCAAACCTTCTAGTCAACAACTAAAGATACAAGGATAGTGTTTCTTTCTAACTCCACTCATTTTTCTAGCTTGTGAAAAACCACCTCATCAATTCTAAAACCACCACTATCAATACAAAAATAACCTTTTATTACAAAACCATTAGTTGTCAATTGTAAAATTTCCATTATTAACAAAACTAAACCCTACTTCCAAAGGCCATATCTTTTACACAGAGACTCAAAACTAGGTGCCTTTTTTTTGAAATCACATAAAATTTTGAGAGGAGCATGGCTATATAATCATATTCAACTTTTATTACCATATGAATATAGTTTTCTGCCTTGCAACATATTGAACTATCTTTCTCCCTAAGAATGAGCTTCACTCCTTAATCCAAATAGATAATATACCCATCATTAAAGAGCTTTGGTCCCACAAAATCTTACTTATGAAACTTATAAGAATTTCCTATGTTTTTGAAACCTTTAGGCCCAAGTAACTAAAATAAACTCCCTCACAACATCTTGTGATGCTCTATTGTAGAAAGTAGTTTTTTTTTGTCACACTTTTAACCCTATGATTAGGATTAGAGTTTTTTTGGAGTTGAAACTCTACATACCACAATCCCTTGTGATGCTCAAAACATGCTACAATGCTTGCCATGTCTAAATTTTCTACAACTCTTTACACTCCACAAACTTGTGCTATGAGGATTGCCTTTTTTATTTCTTCTACAACCCCTTATGCTACACAAACTCTTGTACCATAGTGATTGCCAAGCTACAACATATCTTGTTGTAATGATCATTCTTATCAATGGTCATTTTTTTACATTGCCTATAAAAAGCTATTACAAAGTGGTCTTTTTTTCATCTATGAACAGTCAAGGCCATATATTTTTAAAATGCTTCCTAAAAATAGGAAAATAACTACTCATCCTACAACTATGTACATGCTACAAGTATGAAGGAAGTTTGTGCAAATACAATAATGGAAATGCATCACTATTATTCTCTTATTTTTCCTTGTGTTCATCTAAGATGCATGAAGTTCCTCCCTTTCCCATACAAGTGGATATTATTTCCCTATATTTTCCATATTGTCAACAAGTCATTGGCTACAATGTTTATTTCCCATGGTGAAATGTGCATGCTCACAACACTTAAGAACATGCCCATAGTGCTTCCCATGCTTAATTAAGAGACTAAACATGCTTACAACACCCAAAAATGCTTCATAGTTTTGTCCATGCTTAACTCAAAGATACATATATCTTTGCCACACCCACAAAACTATCATAGTGCTTCATATGCTATGTAATCAATAGAAATATATAGGCCTATGACACTCAATTGCTTCGTAGTGTTGTAAATGCTCTAACTTAAGAATAATATATGTTTTACAATACCCAAAAACATGCCAAAGTGTTGATCATGTTGCTAAAACTTGCTAATCTTGCTAGAAGACTCTTATCTTCATGCAACAATGGAGTATACATGCATCCAAAACCCAAATGATCTTGATAGTGGTGTACATGCTCTCAAAGTGAAAATTCCATGTTACAATATTCTAGAAACATGCCATAGTGTTCATGTTACCAATACTTGCTAGAATCCCATCCCCTCATGCACCTATGGAGAATACATGCTTACAACATCTAAATGAACTTAATAGTGTTGTACATGTTCTCACCCAAGAATTTTACATGTGCTACAACACCTTACAACAAGCTATAGCGCTATTTTATGTTACAAATACATGCTTCATCCCTTGCTCATGCAAATGGAACAAAAATGCACTTTCCCGCTTTTATAATCACATATATATGTCTACAATATGTATGGGAAAGGAAGGCACTTTCCTTAACCACATGCTCAATTACCTCCTTGGGCTTGAAAAATTGTGAAGCAGTTAGAATACAAAATCCCCATTTATTCCTTTCTTTGTTGTTGTCTTGAAGCATATTTTTTCTCTCCTCTT
Organism: Sequoia sempervirens; assembly: GCA_007258455.2. Taxonomy (NCBI): domain Eukaryota; kingdom Viridiplantae; phylum Streptophyta; class Pinopsida; order Cupressales; family Cupressaceae; genus Sequoia; species Sequoia sempervirens. Next base: position 5,100 of record VDFB02093724.1, on the reverse strand, counting down.
CCAACTTAGATTTTTGCTCTTTATTTGGACACAATCTACAATCATCTTGAGGCCTTCCAAAAACAAAGTTAGAGGAATTTTTATTTCACTTGAGCTGTCCTTGATTTGTGCATGGAAAAGGCATGTTAGGGCTTTCTCCAATCCTTACTCTAAGCTTTCTCGAATGTCTTGCAACAACTTCTAAACTTATTTCATGGTTGCTCCTTTATAAGTTGCACACCTTGAGAAGAATTCAAAAAGAGAGGGTATAGACACAAAAACTCTATAGTACCCCAAATCCCCTACAAACACCAAAGTACTTGTGGCTTTGAGACCAATTGATCTATAATTTCCCCAAAAAATCAATTAGAACCTAGGAAGTCAACAATTACTTGCTGTTCTACTTAGTTTCCTAAATGGTAGTGAGTAATAGAGGTACTAAAGTGTTGTTAATCAAAAAATGAAGTATTGAAGTGTAAAATGCAACACAACAGAGATAATACGAGATGGAAAAACCCCTATGAGGAGTGAAAAACCTAGTTGACAATGGCAACTACTCTACTAGAGTGTATTGCTCATAATAGACAACTACAAAGAGGCTACAAACCTTTGCGAAGCCTAGGACTACTTCTACTTCTTTTGGAGATATACAACCTTTAATTATCATATTTTAATTTGCTTTGGACCTTGAAATGGTTCTTATAGAATTCTTGAAGATTTCCCTTACATGTGCCAAGTATCCTAGTCAAGAATTGAGAAGACAAGGATAATGATTCATTTCTAGTTCCACTCATTTTTTCAGCTCAAATAGAATCACCTATTTTGATAAGAGATAGTTGCAAAATTACCTTGTTGATTTTAAAATTGTCATTGTCAATTGCAAAACCACCCTTTTATTACAAAACCATCAATATCAATTCTAAAACTACCACTGTTGACAATGTTAAAGCCTACTTCATTTGGAGATCATAACTTTTGTATACAAACTTGAAATGAGGTCCCATTTTCTTGAATATGCATAGAATTTGAAGAGGAATATGAATATATAATCATATTCAACATCCTTACCATTAATTTGACCAAAGATATGATGGATCCAAAAAAGAAAAGAAAAAGTGGAGTGTATCATATTGTGTTTTTGTTGGAAAGCATGCATAGGAGAAATTCATAGATCTATGCAAACAAGCATCAAGGATCTCTACATGAACATTTGTTTCCACAAAGTGGAAAAGTTTACTTAAGAAAAACATTTGGATGGAATGAAACATCATATTTAGATTTTAGATGTAGAAGTCAAGTCTGGTTGATATTGATATTAAATATGTATAAGTCAAGTCTCATCTATGACATTGATATAACAAATTATGATTGTCAAATCTAGGAAAATAAATTATCCTTAAACTCCTTTTATTAACAATCACCCCTATATTATTATATTAAAGATGTAGAAGTTAATTCTCAACATTAAAGTGGATAGAGATGTGCGGAATTTGATACCAAAGAAAAATAAAAACCATAGGTCACATGGTACCCAAGAAAACTTTGTATAAAAGAAAACCTTAAATTTTATATCATAATGATTTGGTACTAGTCCTCTAAGCATCAACAAAAAAATAGTCATTTGGTTCCTTTAATAAAAGATCCATCCATTCCTCTCATAAGATTCTTTGCTGCTTATAAGTTCCTCCTTTTGTAGGGAAGGTTGTTATCGACTATAGGAGTCATGTTAGATTCTTGTGTTCGGAACCTCCATCCACTTTGCAAAATAGCATTCTCATATTCCACATAACCCTTGGATTGGAATTGACTTTGACTCAAAAAATTTGCAAGATTTTCGCAACTTGATGGGACTCTTTTATCCCTTCCAATTCATGCATTTGAGTGCTTTTCCTCGTTTTGCACAAGTTGAAGGGTTTGTACATAAGAGAGCTTCCTCCTTTAAACGGTCCACATTAAGTTATTAACGTTTGATACATATAATTTTAGCCAATGAAAAAATTGGGAGTTATTAGATGATGCTTATGTTTAGAAAATCTTCGCCTTCCTCTTTTTAATCCTAACACTTGATTTTGTAATCAATCGAGGATGGTAACATCCTAGTATGGTTAACCAAAGAGAGAAATGTTAAACTGTTCTATGACCCCGTGTAATTACGACTTGTTAGGAATCAAGGATACAAGACTATCAGAGGATGAACTAATAACTTGTTCATTTCAGTTTTGGATCTGATGGATTGTAAAGCAGTAAATTAGGTTCACCAATAAAGCACAATTCAATTTACAATTCAAGTAGTATTACAAAAAATAGATAATGCTGAATCAGTTACAAAACCTTTCTGAAAAAGTTGACCAAAGAAAAACAATGACGTATTATGGAATGAAAGCAAAATAGAGTGTCAATCCATCAGGAAAGTCATAGTCAAGGTAAAGGAGCTTCTATTAGGTCACTGTGTTAAGCTCATTATATTCTCCCATCTATGAAACTTTCCTTCAGAGTTTGCAGGGAACTGCGGAGGTCTTCCTCTGGCATGTTTGCATATTTCAAGCATAAAACTCTTTGTGCAACATGGTACTCCTTTCGTAGTGACATATATTGCATATGGCCGAGTTGCAGGTTCCTTCTTTCCTGTTTCATGGATATAGAAACACATGATAATCACCAAAAGGTTAATGAAATTTCCAAAAACATATAATCATATGAAACCGGGCCCCCAAAAAATAATTTAAATAAAGAACAAAAACAGCTGTGGAAAAAACTCAATCACCTCCTCCATTATCTTCTGTGTAACACACTTAGCTTCTTCAACAACTGAGTTTGGCAGCCCAGCAACACCAGCTAGCAGCAGACCGTAGTGGGGGACATTACTATGACCTTCTTTAAGAGAAAACTAAGAATTTCCAATTTCCAAATAGACAGCGATTTTCTCAAGGTTAATACATTATATTCTCAATAAAGTAGAACATTCATCATCCATATGAAGAGAAATGCAAAGAAGAGTAATTAAACTATAACCTTGAAGTCCATTCTATTGGCTTTGACATCCACTTGAAAATGACAGACTTTGACATTTGGATATATACTTGCTAAATCAGCAAGACGCTCCATGTGTGTTGCAAATATTGTATACCTATTTGAAAGACCAATTTGATGAAAAATCAAGTTTTGGATCAATTTTCTAAGAATGTCTTTAGATAATTTATATTTTTCTGGCATCACATGTACTGAGTCAATTCTTTGATGACCAATTTCCACGAGTAGTCATCTCCAACGATCTTTAGGTCATATACAACGGTAATACTAATAGAAACTAGCTATCAAAGAGAGCACTTACTACACGGTTAAAACTACCACAGATTATAAACATATAATTAAAAATGTTTCTGCAAAAAAGCATATTCATCAACAAAATAAAAGATTTTGTGTTTGATATGCTAGTCAAATTTTTTTGTATGCATAAGAATTTGTCTTCAACCTAAACTTGCTTTGCTTTTAAAATTAATGAGACATACAATTCTTCAAATTTACAGTCAATCATGTGATTGTACTTTCTGGTTTGAGAGAAAGCAGACAAATACTCATGGTGACTCAATTGGATTATACTTACATATCAAAAATAACTTAAAGTGAAGAAAATATATCCTAGCATCTTACTAAAGAACTTTGCTTGTGTCACAAGAAAATGTAACAAAAAGATTCAACTGAATGTTATTATCAAGCAATGGACTTTTTTCCCCAGGGTACAAGTGATATTTTCCCAGTTTGGCTGGAATTTATGTCTCTCTATATGTGTGTGTGAGAGATAGAGAGGTATATTTAACACATACATTACCTCTCATGCATGTCTTAAAAATAGTATTGATATGAATCCAATGGAGGGAAGGAGGGGCAGGAGAAGTGACAATGCACAAAAGTAGAGGATTGGAAGGAGAATCATCTTGTGATAGCAGTGGAAATAGGGTGCTTGGGCTGCAATTGGATCCAAACCGGAAGAAGAAAGCCAAACCTTTGGCAACTAAGGAAGTTGGAGGGCTCAAGCTTGGCTTCCTCTCTCCCTCCCAACCCCTTTGTTCCAGATGTGGTACCTCAATTGCTTATGACAAATGGAATTTTGAGTCCTCAAGTTTACATGGAATGCAAAAATATGCAAAACCCTTCCATGGCTGCAGCAAATTATTTAGGGGGAAAAATTTGAAAGACAACCCTAATCTCTCCCCATTGCTGGTTTACATAATTTTTGGTAGTGGATAATGGATCGGAATTGTTAATAGTTGAGGTGGATGGCATTTCAAACCTTGATCCTTCATTTTCCTCTCCACAACCTACTAAAACCCCCAACTTTTTTTTTGGGTGACACAATGGTGGTTCTAGTAGCTGAGGCTCTCAATTTCTGTTTTCTAAATGAATATGTTAAAGCAATATCAGACACCATTGGTAGTCAATCTCTTATTTCTAGGTGCTTGGAAAAGAATCTTTTTGAGGATTTTGTGAGCATAGTGGTTCCTTTATTGGTGATCAATGAGCATAGTGTTCTTTTTCTTTCTTTTTTTGAGAGATATAAACTTCTTGAAAAGAAATCGAACTCAACCCTCAGCAACTTCTCAATGATCGCAACAACTCGAAAAATCAACTCTCAGCCACTCCAAGAAATTTTGACTTTAGCAATTTCAACCTCTTGAAAAATCGAATTCAACTCCTCACTCACTTTCAGCAACTTTCAATCTCAAAAATATTAAATCTCAGCTCAACAATCACTCTCAACTCACCAGCATAAATTTCAGTTTCGAATTTCGTGAGATGAGAATGAAAATCCTCAGAGTTTTATAGCCAAAAGCTGGTGCTAATTTTAGCAGATGCCATTAATTCCCTTCATCATGACTTACGCATTTGCTAAATTTGAAAGAAATTATTCCAGTCGTCATAGCAATTTGCTATTCAGGGAGATTCTTTCCTCGATTCAAATTTAAAACTTCCCTCTCGACTGCCAGTGATTTTCAGTAATTTCGAAAAAATCATTTTTACTCCGATTTGAAATAATCTCAACTGCCCCTTTTCAAATGGCATATTTAATTTATTAAAATTTTAATTTAAATGCCATTTTAAATTATTTCACCAGCACACTTT
>VDFB02093722.1:0-12067 GCA_007258455.2 Sequoia sempervirens | reverse complement strand
TTTTGGCCTCTCCAAAGTGATAAGTATTTTAAAGCTTTATTCTTCCTCTATTTCTTTCCTTCTCCTACAATAAATTATTAATTGCTTGGATGCCTAATATGTGGGTCTTTCTTCTAATGTTATTTCAACATCTGCTTCAACCACCATTTCTTTTCCTTTATCTATAACTTCCTATTGTTCCCTCAACATACTAACAACATTCTCAAAATTGTCCATAACATGCATAACTTTGCTAAATTCACCAAGTATGTTTGGAAAAGGATCATATTAAGGATTGATTTTTTGTTTTTCTTCTATCATCTTCCTATAAGCAAGGTATTTAGCTTTCCCTTCCTCTTGTTCTTCAAAGTTAAAAACATTCCTAATAACATCCTTAGGGTAATCAAAGCCATGCACAAAATTACCCATTTTCTTATCTACTTTGAGTTTATTGATGAATCCTTTAGGATCGTGATTCCTTGTGTGCATAGTCATCAATTTGTAAGGAATCAATAGATGTACTATTTTATTTCATGCCCCTTTTGTTAAAATGTAATCTGCAGAAATTCTCCATTCTAGAAAGAATTAATCCTTCCTTGCTAATTCAAGTATTTGTGATGCCTATGAAGCTCCTAACTACCTCATGATTTCTAGGAATCCTATTCTCAAAGGCACATCTTTGGGTAATACATATGGGTCTAAACAATTACCATACACTCTAAAGATGGTCTTGTTTGTATATAAGATCAAATCTCTCTAGTTATGACTCAAATTCAAGTCTAGCCTCATCTCTTTGAGTCTCAAGAAATGATGAATTTTTCTAGGAATTCTAGGTGGTTCATATATAAGAGACCTCCTTATTCTAGATACAAAATAATTTCAAAGCATTACAAAATTATACTTCTTATCATCTCTATCAAAAATTTAGGTCCAACATTGGATAGGAAAGTCAACACCTTCCCTGTTCCTTTCCAAAGTGATATACTTCTCAAAACCCATTTTTCCTTTATGAAAAAACATGTGCATTAACAATGAGTACCACTAGAAATTTTCCCATTGTTTTCCCTCTTTCCCATCAACTAAGCCCTTATGGATGTGTTTTTCCAGATAAGTACCATAATCATAGACAATGCTATATTGTAGGTGCTACAAATGTGTGGCCAAATAAATCTAATCCTTTTGCAATGTGTTAGGTGGATTGGCACTGATGATTTCATATGAAGATTACACAATATTTCTAAAATAGCTAGTAAAATAACTCATTGGAAAAGGTTCAAGATGCTTGTCACAAATTTTAATCTTCCTTTTGTGCTTCCTAGTACTAGTCACTGTAGTGTGTAGAGGAAACATCCTTTTCCTAATGAAAAGCTTAGTATTATTCTAATCATTTCTAATATTATTCAAATCTAAAAGGACCATATCTTGACTCCATTTGTGCAAGTCAAAGACTTCTTCAATTTCTTCTCTAGTTATTCTTACCATAACCACCCCATCAAATGCTCTAACCAACCTAGAAACTAGGTCATACTTTTAGGGGATATCCTTCAAGAGATCTATATACATGTACACATTGGTAACAATTAGTTTCCCCATATCCAACCTCAAAGGATAATTGAGAGGAGCTCTGAGGTTCCTATTCCCAAACCAGTGCTGAAACAACTTCCACTTAGTGTAACGTACTTCAACATCCTTTATGAAGAAAGCTTTATCCATCACTCCTTCCTTGACAGTAGGGCCCTGAAATAATACCTTTCCCTCTAGTTTCTTGTTCATAGATGGGGGCAGCAATTCAACATCTTGAGATAGGGTTCTAGACTGGGTTGAAGAGGAGGCACCCTGAACTTTGGGAGCCATGGGTTTATGTATACTGGCATTCTAATAGATAATTTTCAACTATTTAAGCTTTGAATTATAGCTTATGACCTTGGGAGAGTGCTAATTCTAGAAAATTTAGAGGACCACAACTCTCAAAAGATAGAAATAACCCTAATTCAAAGCAATGAAAGCAAAATAATAAAATGCACTTGTCTAAAAATAGATTAAAAGAAAGCCCTAATTCAAAAAATGGAAAAAGCATAAAATTGCATTTGTCGTACTTACTACTTTTAGCTGCAATAAACACTAATGCCAGTCAGGATCACCCCTGTGAATCACTTCTCTTAATTCTTTGTATTGCTTTGGACACGTTCTTAAGTCCTAAATAAGCATGAATTGGCCATATAGAAAATTTTAGAAAGGAATAGAGTAAATTTACATGTCACCTCTCCAATTACTACCCACTCGCATGAAGCACAACAATTGCAATGGGCATACTTTGCAACTTTGAATGTGTGTCATTGATCAATAACTAAGCTATATATCTTGAATGCCTCAAATTGATTCAAATAACATTTGAATTTATACTACTGCTCCAACTTGAACAAATGACCAATAGGAACATTCCAACTAGATTTTCCTCATGTACCTATGGGCTCCACCTGCCAATAGTCATAGGTTGCATGTGGAAACCTCTTGTAGGTCTCTTTTTTTTTAAAGATTATGCATCTTACCTCCATGAGCTAGTGGGCAATGGTGGTGATCATCTTTCCTCATTCAATCAACACCATTAATCTCAAAAATTAAGGCATTGGGATGGGACACAATAGCTAGGCCCACATACACATGTGACATTTCATTGATCTTGCAACCATTAAAGTAATGTCACTTAAGATGAATGAGCCTATGGGGAAAAATATAGATTAAATCCCATGATCTAGTGGTGCCTTGACCTGTGCATGCAACAAGGTTATTCATAGAAGAGGGCCTTGAGTAGGCCAACGAGAATTTACCCTTAAGAATCAATGACTTAAATCAAGTCACAATGATAAAGTATTAAAACCATATTTTGGGAAAATTACAATGGCTTGCAACCTTGAAATGACCAAATGATCATAGGATAGGGACCAATAAGGAATGTATAACCATAGCTTAAAATAAAAATTACACCACTGGAAACCAGGAGAAAGGGTCAAAATAAAATTAGAACATTCAACGATCAAAAATGGATTAATTGAAGACAAGACTAGCTAAGAAAACCCTTGAACCCTACCTATGGGGAACATGTGACATGTTAATATAAATCACAAAAGGTCTCAAAATGTTAAGAATTTTAAGGTCTCTATTAGTAGCTCATGCTTGGGAATGCATACCCCTAGTGGGTATGGCCGGATTAGATCTTTGGGTGAAGTAGACCAAATATAGAGTAACTCAAAAAACTAGTAGCTTGCTTGGACAAGGAAAGAAGACACAACAAAAATCAAACACACCAAACCCTATATACAATTTAATTTACATGACTTTATATTGTACATGGAATTATAACCTATTTTGAGAGAAATAGCGTTTTAGGAACTTTCCATGTACTAGTAGGTCTAGAAATTTACCTAATAGTGACTGTAGGAAGTAATAATCTTCCCCATGGGTGTCTACAATTAAATAAGGCCCAATCCATAAGAGGTCAAACTTCCCATGCTTTCCTTTATCTTCTAGTCTCACATTCCACATCAAAACCATACATCCTACCTCAAACTTTCTTTAAATCACCCTTTTGTCATGAAAATATTTGAATTGGAGCTAAATTTTCTCATTCTTCTTCTAAGATTCTCTCCTCTTCTCATTGAGCTTAGCCAACTCATCCATCCTATTGTGCATCTCATCACAAATTTCAGTATCATAATCCTGAACAAATTTATACATTTTCATCAAATTATTGTGTGGTATTTTGGCTTCTATCCCATATACCAAGTTAAAGGGATAGTGTACAATAGCCTTCTTGAATATGGTCCTATCTGCCCATAATGCTAATTGCAACTTTGAATCTTGGGTTTTCTTATTTTTCTCAAGGACTTGCTTGATAATTTTCATAAGGCTCTTATTGCTAGACTCAACCAGTCCATTCCCCTAGGGATAGTAATGGGATGAGTGAGACATAATTATTCCATGCTGATTACAGAAATTCATAAATTCTTTAGACCTAAAGCACATGGCATTATCAGAGACATTTCTCTTAGGAACATAAAATCTACTCAGGATATTATTCATTAAGTAATCAATGACAATCTTGCTAGTTTCCTTTTAGGTAGGAATAGCCTCAACCCACTTTGTGAAATAGTTAGTTGCCACTAGAATCCAAACATGTCCTCCATTAGAATTTACCAAAATTTCTCCAATAAAGTCAATAGCCCATTGTTGGAAGGGGGTTGGTGTTGAGACTGGTCTAAGGGGTAAGTTACGTAAAAAAATTAGCTTATTGGTAAATCTCTAATAAGAATCACATTTATTACATATCTGTGGGAAACTTTGAACACTGTGGGCCACCAGAAACCAACCCTTAATATCTTTTTTGTAGTAGTCTTAGCCATATAGTAACCTCCACACACTCCCTTGCGCATTTCAATCAGCAAGTTCTTTGCTTGGTCACCATCCACACACCAGAGAAGCACACCCTCTAGGGTTCTCCACTAGAGTTCACCATCAATAATAACATATTTAATTACATGCAGTTTTAAAGTCATCTCATTATTTGGCATGCCATTAGGAAATTTCATACTCAACAAATACTCAACTATCCTTCGGTACCAACCACATGTATGCATATCACAGATGGGAGCAATGTTTTCTTGTTCAACCTCATTGATTTGGTTAGCCTCTAAATTGGTTTCATCCATGAGCTTGGCCAAACCTTGGCCCCTTACCAATTTAGTGATTTGAATATCTATGTTGAACCCTTGGATTCTATTAATCCATCTACACCTTCGACTTGTAGTTTCTTGTTAAGTAAAAATGTCCTTGACCACTACAATAGGGACATAAGCAACTACTATTACACCATTCAAATAAGTTGTAAATTTTTTTATAGCCTTAACTAAGGCATAAGCTTGATTTTTCAGTAGTGTGATATTTGAGCTTAGCTGCCTGTAAGGATTTGGAAAAAAAGTAATGGGTTTCTCAAAACCTTCATCATTCTTCTACAACAATACACTTGCTACAGTATGAAAGGAAGCAAATGTGAACAATTGGAATGGTTTTGAATAATCTAGAGTCTTCAATATAGGTGCAACTTTAATAGAATCTTTAATGGATTGAAAAGATTTAAGAGGTTCTTCTGACCAAGTTACCTTTTCTCCTCTCTTGAGAATTTTTGAAATAGGTCTGCTTATCTCTATAAAATTGGTCACAAACCTTATCAAAATATTTATTTAATCTTATCAATGGTTTCTATTCTTTCAAGATCAATTTTGATACCATCCTTTGAAACAATATTCCCTAGAAATTCTCCTTCTTTAACCTTGAAAGAAAATTTCTTTGGGTTCAAGGACATACCATATTCTAGAGCTCTGATAAAAATCTTCTCAAGGTGGGACCATTGATATTCCTCTTTCTTGTTGTGGGCAGTAAGATCATCTTGGTAAATAGCAAGAAATAGATTTAGAAAATCAGAAAAAGCCGCATCCATGGATCTTTGAAAAGTAGCACCAACATTTATTAGGGGGGAAGAAATTTTTCCATAAACATAGGTTCCCCATGTCATGGTGAATTTTTTCTTGTATTTTTCTAACTCCCTTACCATGAACTAGTTATATCCATAAAATCCATCCATCATGGAAAGGAACTCAAAACCTATTACTTTTTGTAACATTGCTTCCATGTTAGGTAAGGGATAATTGTCCTTCAAGGATGCAACATTGAGATTCCTAAAATCCACACATAACCTTAGGTTTCCATTCTTCTTTCTAAGAGGAACCAAATTGGATACCAATGAGGAATGCATTATAGGTTTAATGATTCCTGCATCACTCAACTTTGCTAGTTCCTCTTGCATTTTAGGTCTCAAAGTAGGATTAATCGATCTTTGCTTCTAGCTAAATGGCTTAGTATTTGGATTTAATGGGATCTTGAGTTGGAAGAGGTCCTCCCTGTATTCCTTTAGATCATCATAAGAATGTGAACACATGTCTGTATTTCCTTAATAGGGAAATCAACATAGTCCTGACATGGGGCTTCATCTTTTTACCAATGTACACCTTCTTAAGGAAATTGTCTATCTCCAAATTTATCTCCTCAAGGTCATCTTTATGTGTCGATGTATACTTAGCACTTGACCTATCTAGACCATAAAAATCTCTTTCAAGTGCAACTAATCCCTTGGGGATTTTGTTTTTCTTCAACTAGATTATCTCATTTCTAAACAATGTCTTCTTCCTATCAACTTCTACCACTTATGAACTAAAGTCAATCTCTTAAATTTCATACTAGTCAATGTAGTGAAGGAACTTCAAAATGTCATTATCATCCTTGAACACTTGCAAATTTCTAACATTTTCAAGCACTACAGGTCATGTCTGTACCTCAATCCTTGAGATACAATCAAAATTCACATCATCCAGTTTAACTACAATGTTAGCCAATAGATCCACTCTAGCATTTTGTCCTCTTTCTATCTATTCTATTCCAAAGACATCAAATGTCTTGATAGTGTCCCAAAATTCATTTCTATATTACCTCAACCTATTGTCCTTAGTAACAAACTTGGACCTGACTTGGGAGACTACCAACTCTGAATCACCAAATATCTTTAACAATTGTATCCCATGTTTGGAGGAAATTTTTAAACTGATCAGTAATGCCTCATACTTAGCTACATTATTGGTACATGCAAACTATAATAAACAGGAATATTTGAAAGTATTACCTTGAGGAGATATAAGAATAACCCCAACACTTGAGTCTTCTTTTGAGAAAGCTCAATAAAAATATAAATTCCATAAAGCATCCTCCTACGTTGTTTGCAAGACTTCTTTAACAATTGGTGCAAGGTTAGCTTTTCCCCCCTCCTATTTAATTTATTCCACATGAAAAGTATCTATACTAGTGTATACCTTGGAATTCCTACTGCTCTAAATGTGTGAAATAACTAACTAAGAAACATGAATAACAAAATACCAAGGACACCTCAAGATTAGCCAAAAGAGTGGTTCAACGAAAAGGAATGCAAATAAAATGAAACACAAATATTTTTACCTCCCTTGTTGTTGATACCTCTTTGATTGGCCCTTGCTTGGATTGGTTGTGTGCTCCTTAGATGATTGTTTGAATGTCTAAATGCAAGAATCAATATGCAAGATGATGAGCAAAGATGACTAAATGATTGAAAAGGCTTGAGGATTCAAATGGACAGCATGTAGTTATGAGAGTGCAAAGTGTTGAGAATGCAAAATGGCAGCATAAGGGTGGATGAAAGTGTTGAGAAGGAAAAATGGCATAAGTGTTGTTGAAATGCCCTTGAGAAGGGGGTATTTATAGAAGAATTTGAATTCTCTAGAGAATTCAAGGGTCAAGATTGATCCAACAAGGTCAAGATGAAGGGCTATGGTGGGTTGAGAACCCACAAGCCCTCACATCTTGACATGTGGAGGGTGAAGTGGACAAGAGGATATGAGGTGGAGATGAGTTGTCAAAAAGGTACATGAGGTGGAAAAGGACATGCACCTTGGGGGATGAGAGGATTTCCACAAAAAGGGATTTCTTGTCCCCAAGTGGGAGTGAAAGGGACATTTGAGGAATTTTGGAATTCCTCAAAAATCTACATGGGAAAGTGAAAGGTGGTTGGGGATATAAATGTGAATTAAAAATTCACACTCATAGGATGATCTAGAGGATAAAAGGTGGGCTCCAAAAAGGTGGGACTTGGTCACATGTGGAGATTGTGACAAGTCCAAGGTTGGTCACATGTGGAGATTGTGACAAGTCCAAGGTTCTAGAAGCCTTGGAAGGATGGAATGTGAATTAAAAATTCACATATAAAAAGGGAATCTAGGACAAATAAAAAGGAACTAAAAATTCCTTGGAGAATGATTAGGCTTAATTAATCAGTAATTAGAAGATATAATTAGGATTAGAAGCCAACTTGCAAAAGTTGGAGGATGTGACACATCCTAATCAAGGATTAGGCATGTGCACATCCTAATGAAAGATTAGGAGATGGATTAGGATTAGATGAAAATGACATGTGAGGAATTAAATAAATGTAATATTTATTTAATTTATTTGATGAAAAGGGATTAAGGAGGGTAAGGTATTTAATTATTAATTAAATACCTTAGGGATTTGGCAGAATTAAGATATTAATTAAATAATAGTAATATTACTAATTAACTCCTGATAAGAGGATGTTTAGATGAAAAGTGATAAATTTAAATAAATTAAGTGTCCAAATTTGGATGTCTACATTTTCCCCTCTTTGAGATGGTGTTACGAAGTAGCATCATTTCAAAGAATATTAAAATATAGAACCTAGAAGAAGATGTTAGATTGGAAAAGATGCCCAGTCATCCAAAGGAGTGACTGGGAAGGGAAAAAGAAAATGATGGAAATTAGGGATGAAGGATGCCCCCTCGAGAGGACATGCGGGTTCAAGAGAACACGGGTGGGCTCTCGAAATAGATGATGTGATGCAAGGGGAGATGAGGAAAATGATGCAAGGTGATGGGTAAGAGAGTAAGTGATATGGAGATGGATGAAGCACAAATGGATTTCAAAAGGTGATGTTGCCCCAGTCAAGGTACAAGCCAAAATGGGTTGATGATGGATGGAGTGTTGTTAATGAAGGAATGAAGGATCTCAAAACAACACAAGGATAGGGAAGGATACATCCTACTGAGTGGTATTGATGAGGGAAGGATACATCCCAAAACACCACAAGGATAGGGAATGATACATCCCACTGAGTGGTATTGATGAGGGAAGGATACATCCCAAAATACCACCAAAGGATAGGGAAGAATAACTCTCGATGATGATGATGAAAGTGTTGTTGATGAGGGAAGGATACATCCCAAAACAACACCAAAGGGATAGGGGAGAATACCTCCCGATGATGATGATGATGATGAAAGTGTTGTTGATGAGGGAAGGATACATCCCAAAACAACACCAAGGGGATAGGGAAGGATACTAATGGATGATGATGATGATGGGTCAAGGCTGAGAACAAGACCAAGGATATGATTGGATGATTCGGGCTAAGTGGAATGGATGGGGATTGGATAGAGATGTGAGATAAGGATGAAGGATGAATGGATGGGGGAATACATGCAAGATGATAGAATGGAAAATGAAATGCAATCCTAATGCAATTTTCCATCTTCGGAGCACTGATTTTTGCTATAGCATAAGACACCAAGTGCCAGGGTATGTGAACCAAGGCGAATTAGTGTCTAATGCACAAAACAAACACAATAGACAAGAAGGTTACCCCAACACCCCAAAGTCACAAAGACCTTGGTCTGCCAGGTATTGAGATAAACCACAAGCACAAAAGGATGCCCCCAAAGATGCCACAAAGACCCTGAGATCTTGGTGCGCCTATGCAGGACAAACCAAGAAGACACAAATAGACATAAAAAGATCAAGATATGCCCCTATGCTGACCAATAAAACACACCATAATATGACGGATCGCGAGCGCCCTACGCGATGATAGGGAGCCTAAAATGATGTCGTGCTTAAAAGCATCAAAAGATTGCAATCAATTTCAAATGTCCTTTGCCATAGGATCAAGGGGATAGATGGGATTGATGAGGTCTCTTAGGAAGGATACATCCTGTTGAGACCAAAGATGATGGATATTAAAAGATCGTTATGACGCGGGATGTTCAAAATTGATTGGATCTCATGATACAAGTGGATCTCGTTTGTTAAGAACCAGCTAGATAAGGGCATAGCTTGATGGCACAACACAAGGAAGACAAGAAATGGGACTGACAAAACCTAAAGACCTAGGGGCTCGGGGGCCGATCAAAGATTAGCCTTGCCTACGTGAAAGCGCAAAGCCCTCGTAGTTCGATGAAAGGTGGACGACTGACCAAGATGGAGACCTTGATGGATGGTAAAGATAGGATGGACAAAAGGAGAAAGACCGATGGTAGAAGAGCAAAGTGAAGATCGATGATGGAACCCTGGGGGCGGATCAAATGATTGACCTTGCCTATGTGAAATCGCAGGGGCAATGTAGTTCAACAAGACCAAAGGCAAACAATGGATAAAGGATGATAAGATGATGATAGGATAAGTCGATAAAAAGATGGGACCGATATGATAAGATAGGATAGACCTGTTGGATTGGATAGGATGATGATGATCACATAAAGCTCAGGGATGGGATAGTTATCCAAAGCAGTAAAATAACTTGGGGGGATGATGTGATAGATAGATGAGTGATGAAAAGTGATAGGAGATTGCAAAGATGTGTAAGAGAGAAGTAGGGGTGATGACGATTAGATAAATGGCATTGGGTTGCATGGGGGGAGGCCTATAGCTAGATACCAATGACAAGGGATTGGGAGGTGGGATGAGATGGGATGAGGATAAAGATGAAAGATTAGATAAAGATATAGGATAGGGATGGGGGATGGGAGGGATTGTTTGGATGGATGGGAATATAAGGATTGGGAGATGAAAGGGATGCTAGAATAGAGGGATACGAAGATAAGGATGGGGAGATGGAAGGGATGCTATGATAGATGGATAGAGAGATGAAGGGATGTTATGATAGATGATTTCTCCAAGGACTATGTCACAAAGGAAGCAGATGCCCCCACTCTAGATATGTCATATATGATGAGGCATGAGGGACGTAAGATGAGTGGATGATAAGATAAATGAGATAACTAGATGAGAATAGGATGGGTGACTAAGGAATATGATAGAGCATGGATGAAGGGGATGTATACCAATAGGTGTCCAAAGCATGCATAGATAGGTGCCCCTATTTTGATCAAGATCACAAGAAGGATGGAGGGACGCAGATAAAATGGGACATAATGGTGATGCTAAGATAGGTGGACGGAGGGATTTATGAAGAGGACTTATAATAGAAGACTCCGCATAAAGCAGCTATTAGCGATGGAGGGAATGGCTAGGAAGTTGCCCCTGCGATGGAGATTTACATGACCGCTGCCGTGCTTTCATCATGGTAATACTTATCCAAGGCGCTGCTTCGCCGCTTTCACCATTGGATGGATTATTTCTACTTTTTTTAATTTCTTTTGACTTTTTTTTTGGATAGTAGGGGGATGAAAAATGGATAAGGATAGGGATGTGGATAAGGGAATTTAGAAGATACATGATATGGATATGGATGGATGACTCAAGTATCAAGTTCTATACGAGGTAGTAAGAGCCCATTTTCGAACCGACTGTTAGATGTTGGTACAACCTTATGAGGATAAATGGATTATGCAAGAGGATGAATTAGGGGGATTTGATGGGGGAGATATGTGGGGTAATGGATGGGATGCTAGAAAGGGTATGGATAGAATGATGGGGTGGATCTGTGATGGAGAGATGTGTTCAGGACCAACATTGGCACATGTGGTGGTGGATGTGAAAAGATGAGAGGATTACTGGATGGAGAATGTGTGGATAATGGAGGAGATGGGGTGGTGAACTTTGGAATATAAGAACCCAAAATAGACTTAGAAGATGAAAGGGGTGTATGACTAGCTTTTGGATTAGCAACTTTGGATGTTCTTATAGATTTTTCATGTGATGGCATTGCATCTTTTTTCTTTGGGATCCACATAGTTTTGATCTTTGCTTTGGTGGGCCTTTGCGGCCTATAGATTTGATTTGGATTTTGGATTTGGTTTTGCTTTGCTTTAACATGTATTTTGGAGGGGACATGAGAAGCCATAGATTCATGTCGATGCTTGGATTTATGCATTTTTTCTTTAACAACCAAAGTGCTTTTAGTAGCAATGGGATGGGTGTGAGGAGATGGATGATGTAGAGTGATGTAGGTAGGAGTATGGGGATTATGTGTAGATGGAGGATGTTTAGGTAAGTGCCTTTGTTGATCCTGACTATGGGGTATGTGAGAGGGATGTTTATGATGGATGAGATGGATAGGTGATGAACGGATGAAAGGATGGATAGGACAAGATGGAGGAGGTGATTTTGGGATATAGGGGCCCAAAATAGACATAGGACCTGGCATGGTAGATGGAGGATTAGAGATGGTAGATGGAGGGATGTAAGGACCCAAAATGGA
>VDFB02093721.1:0-13092 GCA_007258455.2 Sequoia sempervirens | reverse complement strand
CATCAGGCATAAACAAACATGGTTTGGCATATACAACACTATCACGTACACTAACAATTGACACATTGTTCTTGATAAGACCTCTAACACAAAACCATTTCAAAGTGAAAAAAAAGTAATTAATGAAATGTCATGCCTACAATCAACATCAATTTGGGAGTTTGAAAATCACCATCTCCAAAGCATTAGCGACAAACAATTACTACTAACCACATTCAATACTCGTAACCTGCTTGTACATATCGAAGACATGCTTAGTGACCATGAAATGATGTCAGCTGATATTATTTGTCTACAAGAAACACATATGCAACTATCAAAATATAATAATGAATTCCAAAATTTTAATCATTTCTCAACAAATCACATACATGGTGTAACAACATTTACTAGAAATAATCTATCAATTTCAAAAACAGTGCAACATAAAACAACAAATGTAGAAGCTATAACAATAACAATAAATTTTCCAAGTGATGAGATGAACATATGTAATCTATATGCAAGACCCACCACACTAGTAACAGAAATTATAACAATCACAAATCAAGTATTCTCCTCTGTCAATTTAACATCAACTTTATATATTCTAGGTGACTTCAACATTGATATGTCAGTGGATAATGGACAAAAGAATTTTCTATCAAATCACATGCACAATTCTAAAATGAATTTTATGTTATATAAATTAAACCATGTCAACAAGCCACTAATTGATCATATTTGGTGTAACATAAATGCAAAACCATGTTCTATTTACAAATCAGAAGCATATTGGAGTGATCATGATCCAATTTATATAAACATTGAAACAAATGACAAATTCAAATCCACTTAGTATCTTTTTAAAAATATTAACATTATTAGTATTTCTTGTAGCTAACAATGGAGTCGAGCAAGAGAGCCGAAACAAGCTAGAAAACCATACAACAAATATCAAAAAGGTGAAAAGCATTGTCTATGTTCAATTATACTATCCAAATTACTCTTGAAAACAATAAATTCAACTGATGTAAACATTTCAGATCCAAAAGCAAGAAGAAAAATATAGTATCAATTGAATAACTTCGCTCCCACAAGGGAGGAAATATATTTGAAGGAGATGTAATTGTGGTCTACAAAACAAGTCTCGACAAACAAAACAATACAAAAGAAGTTCTTCGTGCGGATTTAATTGATGAAAAAGGTGAAATGACAATTACTATCAATGTAATTGGTGTCCTTGTAAAACAACATGAATCAAAAATAGTTCCTGGAATAGCTATATGCATTACAAATTTCCAAATTGCACCAAAGACAGACTATGACAGAGGTACAAATAAAAACATAAATGTTCAAATAAAAACATGCATCCACAATACAGGTACAAATACACGAGAGTTTGGAACATCATTTCTCTTCAATGGAAGAACAAATACGCCTCGAACAATATCCAATCATGTTGTTGAGAAACATTGTAAAGAGGCGAGAATCAAGATACAACACTCTACAAACAACTCAATCAACATACATCAGCAAATTGAATAACAAGAGGGCCTTCGAGTATCTCAACAATTTGTTGCATTCAACAATTGAGGTAACTAAGGCATTTGATTATGTCAGCAATTTGTTGTATTCAACATTTAACACAATCACATTTGCACCTATGCAATTATACACTATTAGAAAATGATTAAAAAATACATAATATACATCTTCGTTATATTTTGCAGATTTATGGAACAATAAGAATAGCCAATGCATTTTCAAATCCATTTCAAGCTTTCTGTCCAAATTGCAACTACAAATTTGATACATATGGAGAACTACAAGAACAAACTGCCTTTTGTATTAAATGCAAACAACAAGTTGCATATATCTACTCTCACTACTTGAAAGTGATTTTGACAAGTGATAGAAAGAAAACAATGGAATGTACAATGGATAGATCTATTATGCAACTCTTGCTTCCCGAATTACTAAACATTTCCTATGAAGAATACATTGATGACAAATCATCAATTGTCTTCATCCTAAGAGACTTCTGCAAAAAAGGACATTTCAAATTGAATCCAAACAACCTCATAACCAATGCACAATCTATTGAAGAATGATATATACATCTTATATCCAGGAACGCTTGTATTTCACAAACATTTAGCTTCATTTAAAAATTCAATTTCTATACTACATTATCTATTGAAAGATTATCACATAAAATAAAAAACAATG
This sequence comes from Sequoia sempervirens, assembly GCA_007258455.2. Lineage (NCBI taxonomy): Eukaryota > Viridiplantae > Streptophyta > Pinopsida > Cupressales > Cupressaceae > Sequoia > Sequoia sempervirens. The sequence goes on along the minus strand of VDFB02093721.1, from coordinate 10,881 downwards.
TCCTCATAACCACCTTCAAACATTTTTCTGCAGAAGGGAATGTCCAAAAACACGTGGATTGTCATCTTCAGCAAGGAGAATAACTGCCACATCTTGAACAAGGACAATAATATAATTATCACTATCATTTGTAATGTATTGATCATAGTGGTCTATAGACAGAAAAATGCATATTCTTGACTTTTCTATGCATTTACACTCATACTTATTTCTAGTTTTCTATGAATATTGCTATGCAATTACATTGATATATATTTCTACTTTTATATCTAAATTCTTCACTTTTCTATGCATTTACATTGATATATATTTCTTAGTATATGCAATTATTACCACTATGTTAAGCAATTCTCAAACAAACAACAACTCACAAATCCTACCCGCAGGAATCAGACGCAATGCGTCTCTTGTTTAATATGGATTGTTGATTTTATAAAGATCGATGGTGATTGCGGGAATTTAAAATCCTTTCTATGAAAGAGACCTTTCTTTCTTTTGCACAACTCTAGGACACATGTCACCATATCAGGGACTCGTGGGAACAAAAGGAAAAGCTTTTGGGATTCCTCGATAGTGCTTTTCTCCATGAAACATTAGAAATAAATAAGATAAGACATGTGGCACAATTTTAGGAGTTTGAGGGAAAACAAGTTCAACATTACATTACTCAGCGAAGGTTAAAGTTTGCGCAAAAATGAACAATCTATGCTTATGGCATAAAATAAATGCATTTCACTCATTCGTAGAGAAAAAATCTTTGGAATAAAAGGCTCTGTGATGCATATAAGATGCCTCCAAGGCACAACATTTTATATAGATGAAGATTTAACCCCAGCACAGCTAGAAGAGAGAAGAAAAGAATGGGAGAAAGTTATAGCAGCAAGGAAATTAGGCAAGGATGCTTGGTTATATAGAGGGAAGGCCCAAGTCAAAGACAACATGAGACATAACAAATAGGAAAGCGGGGGCCCCCAGGATCACCTCTCAATGGTAAGCTGGAATTGTAGAGGCTACCCTTGGAGGAGGGGGCCTGGGTTGGGGCCCATAGCTGAGGGAAAAGATATCATCGCGCTCATGGAAACTCATGAACATGAAGGCTGTAGAATACCTGAGTTCGAAGGGTACAATAAAATATCTGTGTGGAATGAACTAACGAAGAATGGCAAGGGCCATGGGGGTGTAACAATCTTGGTTAAGAAAGAATATGAAAGAATCATAAAGTTAGAAAAGAAAGACCCAAATAATCAATACATTTGGGTGAAGATAACAGATGGGGAATCTTTGATTTGGATGGCAGCTTGTTATTTTGCCCCTTATGGCTCCAAAGTGTACAAGAAAAGGAATCTAGATAGAGAAGACCCTTATGAAGCTCTAAAAATTGACATAGCAAAATATTGTGATACCGGCAAGATTATCCTTCTGGGAGACTTCAATGCGAGGACCACAAATAACCAAGCTCTTTGTTTTGGTAAGGAAGAGGGGAAAAATAGCAATCCTTTGTGGTTAGAGGAAGAAGAAGATCAAAGTTGGCAAAGAGTATCTCAGGATTCAAAAGGTGGCATTTCATCTTTTGGTGTAAATCTGTTGGGGTTTTGCTGCCTTCACAACTTAATCATCTGTAACGGCATAAGCACTTTTTCAAGCTCTGGGGCTTTCACATGTCATACCCACAATGGGCGGAGCGTGGTAGACTATGTCATTGGTTCACAAAGCATTATACCAAGGGTAAAAGAGTCGGAAATAGGGAGCTTAGTATGAAAGACAATGTCCAGCAAAAAGCCTGTACGCAGCCATACAAAAGGGGCAACCTTCAAGACAAAATTCTTATAACTGACGAGAATCATAACACATTTAAAAGAATGCTGGAAAAACAGTTAAAGGAAATAAAAAAGGTTAGCAGCCCAACTAAAAATCAAAGCATTATAGACAGCGACAAACTAATGAAAATCATGCACAAGGCTCTCATAGATTGCAAAAAGGCTAAGGGTAGAAGAGGCTCCAAAAATAGCTTTCTAGCGAACCCATGGTACGACGAAGAGTGTAAGGTGGCTAAAAGGAGGCTGAAAATACCTGGCTGTGAACAAATAAACAAAAAGTTATATGAAAAATTAGTAAGATCAAAAAAAGAGGAATACATGATAGTAAGAAGGAGGGAGCTAATCTTTCTTGGGAAACACAATCCAAAGGATTTTTGGAGAGAATTGCAGCAGACTAGAGGTACTACAGAAAATAATATTACGGACATTCAATGGCTAGAATACGCAAAAAAGTTGTATGAAAGAGACCAAGAAAGAACACACCCTCCGATAATTAATTCTAATGATAAGCTCTTCTCCACAAAGGATATCAAGGGTGGTATTAAAGCTTTGGCGGTGGGCAAGGCTCGAGATATTGATGGGTTACAAGCTGAATACTTGAAATGGGGATTAGAGCTCTTGGCACCACATATCAAAAAGATTTTCAATAGGGTCATTCAACATGGTTTCCCAACAAACTGGACCACGAGTGTTGTTATCCCTCTCCACAAGAGTGGAGATGTCAACAACCCGTCAAACTATCGCACCATAATGATTAACCCTCTTTTTGGGAAGCTCTTTGGGAGCATGGTGGAGCGAAGAATCAGTCGTTGGGCTGAGAAGGAGGGTAAGAGGGCGAAAGGGCAAGCAGGTTTCAGACCAAAACATTCTACTATTGACCACTGCATTACCCTCAGGCACATGGTTGAAAAAGTTTGGGATAAACAGGGTGGCGAGGTTTTCTGTTGCTTCGTTGACTTCAAAAAGGCTTTCGATACTGTCCCTAGAAATAAACTTTGGGACAGAATGGAACAACTTGGGATTCCAGTAAAATATAGGGCTGCTGTCCACAGGCTTTATGAGCAGGTGGGGGCCAAAATTAGAACAAAGGTAGGTCTTTCCGAGTGCTTTGGGAGTGACATTGGAGTCAAGCAGGGCTGCCCTTTGTCCCCTACTTTATTCGGGCTATACATAGACAAGTTAGAAGAATGGTTGGACAAACGAGGAGGAGATGGTGTTCTTTTGGCTACTTATGTGATCAAGTTGCTATTGTATGCGGATGATCTTACTTTAATGGCAAATTCTGAAAATAGTCTTCAAGAGCACCTAAAAGCTTTGGAACTTTTCTGTCAAGATGTGGGGATGCAGGTCAACATCGGCAAGACCAAGGTCATGATATTTACGTTGAAAAGAGCCAAAAAACAAATAAATTTTGAGTTTGAGGGAAACACTTTGCAGGTGGTGAATGAATACAAATATTTGGGACTAGATTTTTGTAACAATCTCAATTGGGAGGCGTGTAGGACGAAAAGAATTCAAGGGGGTTGGAAAGCTCTTTACCTACTCCAAAATAGATGTAGGTCAGCTGAGCTATGGGATTGGAGAACAAAAAAGAAGCTTTTTGGGCTGCTTGTTACCCCGGTGGTTCTTTATGGTTGCGAAGTTTGGGGCAGCAGCACGTCAGCTGTAAAATGGAAACAAATAGAAAGACTTCAAAAACACTTAATCACAAGTAATTTCAAAATAAAAACTACGGTCCCTTATGAGATTGTTTTAGCTGAAGCTGGGGCCTTTCCAATGGAAATGGCAGCGTTAATTCGCTTATTAGGCTATTTGCAAAGAATAGAGAATATGGAAGAGCATCGTTGGCCCAAAATTGTGGTGGAAGAAGAATTAACTAGAAGGAAGAACACGTGGATGAAACAAAATGTCAAGTGGATGGGAAAATGGGGGATCAACATACAAGAGTGTCCAAGCAAAAAAGTCGAGATGAAAAGGTATGTAAAAGAGAAAGTCAAAAACACCATGTGGTTGAAGCAACTTGGCCGGAAGAGTGAGCACTATGTTTTGCATTTTAATCCTACTTGTGATCATGAACAAAAATTTTACATAGGGGCAGATATAAAATGGAAGGCTAAAATGCTGATAGCTCAATTGAGAACTAGCTCGCATCGTTTGAGATGCGAAACAGGCAGATGGAAAATACCCAAAGAGGGGTGGTCGGATAGAATCTGTTGTTTCTGCACTTCGGGTTTAGTGGAGACAGAGTGGCACTACGTTATGGAGTGCAAAGCTTATGAGGACATCCGGTATTGTTACTCAGATTTGTTAAAAGTCAAATCATTAGCGGCTTTGTTTGAAGAGGAAAAGATTGATAAAACAGCAAGTTACTTGACCAAAATTCACAGTAGAAGAAACAAAATCAGCAAAGAGATTGAAAACAACAGCAGGTAGTTTGGTGCAGCGGTTTGTTGCTTTGGCAAAGGCGGTTTTCCAGTTTTTATCTCTTGGGTCCCATAGACTGGCTGGTCTCACGGACGTAATTAAAATCATTCATTCATTTATTCATAACTAGTGTGACGTAATCACAAGTCAACACCTGACACTGACTAGGATAAAAGTGGGACCCACAATGAACCTTTCTCCAAGAGACTTAGAAAACCTTTATAATACGTGCACAAATGAATAACTTAAGTTACTAGGGAAAAGGGGGTCGACAGAGCACGATGAAAGGGAGATTTGCTAGAAAAGTTTACTTACTACGCAAAAAGAAAGCTTATAATTTGATTGGCTCATGACCCATACTCGACAGTTACGTCAGGGAGCAAAATAAAGTTTCACAGGCTCGTGGGAAGAAGATAGGCTAATAACATGAAAATAATTCATGAACCGAAGAGGTAGGCTATGCGAAATTATTCTACATGTCTTGCGGGGCCCGATAAAGCATAAAAGTCTCAGCAGTAATTAAAATATATTAAAAGCAACGGGATCACCCAGTCTTCTAACAGATGGGGCCAGTAAGCAAACGAGACGAAGGCCTTAAAAACATAACTTAAACGGCTAGTAAACTGGGATGAACGGTCAATCATAAAATATATGAAAAGTGCAAGGGATCCGGTAGGTATTAGGGTTTCAATGAAGATTAAGGCTTTTTAGAGCCCTAATGAATAATTTTTAATAAAAACCCTTCCTAAAATCATAGGAATTTTAATGGACCAAGATAGTTCATAAGGCTAAAATTTGAATAAGTACCACCAAAATCAATATTATATGGCCTATTGTGTTGATGTTGACTCATTGAAATGAATTGTAGCCCCTTATCATTCCTTTCTACCTTATATGATAAATATTTAACTATACCCATCAATCTAGCTAGCCTCTCTTCAACCATGAGAGTTTTATTAGCATTTCCTCTACTCAATTGTGAGATCCTAACATCCACCTTTTTGATTTGCTTTCTATATTTTCTCATGTTTCTCAATAATTATGGTTGTAGCATATGCCACCCTCAAAGTTTGTGGATTTTCATCTTTGAGGCAATATCTGATTTTTCCATCAAAGGTATCATAGTAGTGGACCAAGCACATGGAATCATTTAATATAATATTTGGTGGTGCTTTCCTCAAGGTCATAATGGATTTATTATTGAAAGCAACCCCCATTTCATTTATAACTTTCTTGATAGTTGTGAGTTCGCGTATAGAAAATTTGGATATATTCTAACACCATATTGTATGTTCTCATGACTCAATGTTGTTTGAGAGGCTCCTGTACCATTCTTTTACACTTTGTTCTAAAGACTACACAAATAACTTCATCATCACATCCTCATCCTCAATTTTATACTCATTTGTGACATTGATGAAGTGCCTTAGGTGCTCTTCTCTTGTAACTGTATTGTTGCCTTAGAATATTTGTATATTTCATCTTATTTCATTTGGAATAACATTTAGGAAATGAAGGAAACCAAATAAATTAATTGCTTATATATTTCATCTCCCAAAGACTATCTAATAGGAGGAAATATTTGAGAATGCCTTTTGAATTAAGGCTTGAAGTAATTTTCATATTGTCGATCATGATGGTGATGTTGTAATGGATTTGGAACACAATGGACATAAACTTTATTTATATTCCCTTATTGGGTTGTCTAAGAATGCTACAATTATCTTGTTGCTTAGATTTTTTGTTACACTTGTTTGGAATGATCATCGAAATCTATACCTTGGTCCATAACCTTGTCTTGGATTATCATCTAAATGCGTTGGTTCATCAACATCATGGAATCATGTATCATGTTCAATCTCATCCCTATGTGATCCATTGGGAGAAGTAGAGCATAGCTGAACAATTTTCTCTTCCACATTTTGATTTTTATATCAAGATCATGCATGTGTAAATCATAGGATCTATCTCTATTTCTTTTATCAACGAATACATCATTCCTTCTTATCTCAAATTCAGGTCCTGCATTTTTCTATTTGTTCTCACCATGTTGCCAACAAAGTCATCATAAGTATATTAATATTGATTTCTCAAATCTATAAACGCAACATCTCCACATGAAATTCTTTCTTACAAATCTTGAGAGTTTAGAATATGAAACTTACCAATGTTCTTAACTCTCCATGTGGTACTTTGTTCTCTTGCACAAGTTGAAGCTTCATCATGTCCTTTGTATGAGGATTATCGTTCAGTAAAGCCAGACAAGAAATTATATAGGTGGCCTTCAGACAAAGGTTCTTAGTATTCCGACGACTGAACATTTAAAGATCGTTTGAAAAATGAAGAAGGAAATAAAAAATGTTAGCAGCCCAACTAAAAATCAAAGCATTATAGACAGCGACAAACTGATGACAATCATGCACAAGGCTCTCATAGATTGCAAAAAGGCTAAGGGTAGAAGAAGCTCCAAAAATAGCTTTCCAGCGAATCCATGGTACGACGAAGAGTGTAAGGTGGCTAAAAGGAGGCTGAAAATACCTGGCTGCGAACAAGTAAACAAAAAGTTGTATGAAAAATTAGTAAGATCAAAAAAAGAGGAATATATGATAGTAAGAAGGAGGGAGCTAATCTTTCTTGGGAAACATAATTCGAAGGATTTTTGGAGAGAATTGCAGCAGGCTAGAGGTACTACAGAAAATAGTATCACGGACATTCAATGGCTAGAATACGCAAAAATGTTGTATGAAAGAGACCAAGAAAAAACCCACCCTCCGACAATTAATTCTAATGATAAGCTTTTCTCCACAAAGGATATCAAGGGTGGTATTAAAGCTTTGGCGGTGGGCAAGGCTTGAGATATTGATGGGTTACAAGCTGAATACTTGAAATGGGGATTAGAGCTCTTGGCACCACATATCAAAAAGATTTTCAATAGGGTCATTCAACATGGTTTCCCAACAAACTGGACCACGAGTGTTGTTATCCCTCTCCACAAGAGTGGAGATGTCAACAACTCACAAACCATCGCATTCATAATGATTAACCTAGCATTAAAATGCAAACATAGTGTCAATTTTCGCCAAGTTGTTTCAACCACAATCTGTTTTTTGACTTTCTTTACATACCTTTTCATCTCGACTTTTTTGTTTGGACACTCTTGCATGTTGATCCCCCATTTTCCCATCCACTTGACATTTTGTTTCATCCACGTGTTCTTCTTTCTAGTTAATTCTTCTTCCACCACAGTTTTGGGCCAACGATGTTCTTCCATATTCTCTATTCTTTGCAAATAGCCTAATAAGCGAATTAACGCTGCCATTTCCATTGGAAAGGCCCCAGCTTCAGCTAAAACAATCTCATAAGGGACCGTAGTTTTTATTTTGAAATTACTTGTGATTAAGTGCTTTTGAAGTCTTTCTATTTGTTTCCATTTTACAGCTGACGTGCTGCTGCCCCAAACTTCGCAGCCATAAAGAACCACCGGGGTAACAAGCAGCCCAAAAAGCTTCTTTTTTGTTCTCCAATCCCATAACTCAGCTGACCTACATCTATTTTGGAGTAGGTAAAGAGCTTTCCAACCCCCTTGAATTCTTTTCATCCTACACGCCTCCCAATTGAGATTGTTACAAAAATCTAGTCCCAAATATTTGTATTCATTCACCACCTGCAAAGTGTTTCCCTCAAACTCAAAATTTATTTGTTTTTTGGCTCTTTTCAACGTAAATATCATGACCTTGGTCTTGCTGATGTTGACCTGCATCCCCACATCTTGACAGAAAAGTTCCAAAGCTTTTAGGTGCTCTTGAAGACTATTTTCAGAATTTGCCATTAAAGTAAGATCATCCGCATACAATAGCAACTTGATCACATAAGTAGCCAAAAGAACACCATCTCCTCCTCGTTTGTCCAACCATTCTTCTAACTTGTCTATGTATAGCCCGAATAAAGTAGGGGACAAAGGGCAGCCCTGCTTGACTCCAATGTCACTCCCAAAGCACTCAGAAAGACCTGCCTTTGTTCTAATTTTGGCCCCCACCTGCTCATAAAGCCTATGGACAGCAGCCCTATATTTTACTGGAATCCCAAGTTGTTCCATTCTGTCCCAAAGTTTATTTCTAGGGACAGTATCGAAAGCCTTTTTGAAGTCAACGAAGCAACAGAAAACCTCGCCACCCTGTTTATCCCAAACTTTTTCAACCATGTGTCTGAGGGTAATGCAGTGGTCAATAGTAGAATGTTTTGGTCTGAAACCTGCTTGCCCTTTCGCCCTCTTACCCTCCTTCTCAGCCCAACGACTGATTCTTCGCTCCACCATGCTCCCAAAGAGCTTCCCAAAAAGAGGGTTAATCATTATGGTGCGATAGTTTGACGGGTTGTTGACATCTCCACTCTTGTGGAGAGGGATAACAACACTCGTGGTCCAGTTTGTTGGGAAACCATGTTGAATGACCCTATTGAAAATCTTTTTGATATGTGGTGCCAAGAGCTCTAATCCCCATTTCAAGTATTCAGCTTGTAACCCATCAATATCTCGAGCCTTGCCCATCGCCAAAGCTTTAATACCACCCTTGATATCCTTTGTGGAGAAGAGTTTATCATTAGAATTAATTATCGGAGGGTGGGTTTTTTCTTGGTCTCTTTCATACAACTTTTTTGCGTATTCTAGCCATTGAATGTCCAGACATATTTTCTCTCAGCACCTCAGCTCCGGCCACTCTTCCAAAAGTCCTTTGGATTATGTTTCCCAAGAAAGATTAGCTCCCTCCTTCTTACTATCATGTATTCCTCTTTTTTTGATCTTACTAATTTTTCATATAACTTTTTGTTTTATTTGTTCATACCAGTATTTTCTAGCCTCCTTTAGCTTTTCACCTTTTTATTACCTTTTCAATATACCATGGTTCACTGAGCTATTTTTGAGCCTCTTCAATTTTAGCCTTTTTGCAATCAATGAGAGCCTTGTGCATGATTGTCATCAGTTTGTCGCTGTCTATAATGCTTTGATTTTTAGTTGGGCTGCTAACATTTTTTATTTCCTTTAACTGTTTTTCCAGCATTCTTTTAAATGTGTTCTGATTCTCGTCAGTTATAAGAATTTTGTCTTGAAGGTTGCCCCTTTTGTATGGCTGCGTATAGGCTTTTTGCTGGACATTGTCTTTCATACTAAGCTTTATATAAATAGACCTCTAACACAAAACCATTTCAAAGTGAAAAAAAAAGTAATTAATGAAATGTCACACCTACAATCAACATCAATTTGGGAGTTTGAAAATCACCATCTCCAAAGCATTAGCGACAAACAATTACTACTAACCACATTCAATACTCGTAACCTGCTTGTACATATCGAAGACATGCTTAATGACCATGAAATGATGTCAAGTGATATTATTTGTCTACAAGAAACACATATGCAACTATCAAAACATAATAATCTATTCCAAAATTTTAATCATTTCTCAACAAATCACATACATGGTGTAACAACATTTACTAGAAATAATCTATCAATTGCAAAAACAGTGCAACATAAAACAACAAATGTAGAAGCTATAACAATAATAATAAATTTTCCGAGTGATGACATGAACATATGTAATCTATATGCAAGACCCAACACACTAATAGCAGAAATTATAACAATCACAAATCAAGTTTTCTCCTCTGTCAATTTAACATCGACTTTATATATTTTAGGCGACTTCAACATTGATATGTCAGTGGATAATGGACGAAAGAATTTGCTATCAAATCACATGCACAATTCTAAAATGAATTTTATGTTATATAAATTAAACCATGTCAACAAACCACTAATTGATCATATTTGGTGTAACATAAATGCAAAACCATGTTCTATTTACAAATCAGAAGCATATTGGAGTGATCATGATCCAATTTATATAAACATTGAAACAAATGACAAATTTAAATCCACTTAGTATCTTTTTAAAAATATTAACATTATCAGTATTTCTTGTAGGTAACAATGGAGTCAAGCAAGAGAGTCGAAACAAGCCAGAAAACCATGCAACAAATATCAAAAAGGTCAATCATAAAATATATGAAAAGTGCAAGGGATCCGGTAGGTATTAGGGTTTCAATGAAGGTTAAGGCTTTTTAGAGCCCTAATGAATAATTTTTAATAAAAACCCTTCCTAAAATCATAGGAATTTTAATGGACCAAGATAGTTCATAAGGCTAAAATTTGAATAAGTACCACCAAAATCAATATTATATGGCCTATTGTGTTGATGTTGACTCATTGAAATGAATTGTAGCCCCTTATCATTCCTTTCTACCTTATATGATAAATATTTAACTATACCCATCAATCTAGCTAGCCTCTCTTCAACCATGAGAGTTTTATTAGCATTTCCTCTACTCAATTGTGAGATCCTAACATCCACCTTTTTGATTTGCTTTCTATATTTTCTCATGTTTCTCAATAATTATGGTTGTAGCATATGCCACCCTCAAAGTTTGTGGATTTTCATCTTTGAGGCAATATCTGATTTTTCCATCAAAGGTATCATAGTAGTGGACCAAGCACATGGAATCATTTAATATAATATTTGGTGGTGCTTTCCTCAAGGTCATAATGGATTTATTATTGAAAGCAACCCCCATTTCATTTATA
>VDFB02093720.1:0-15627 GCA_007258455.2 Sequoia sempervirens | reverse complement strand
GCAACCCTAATGGCAGAACGTGAGCCTTCCTCAGAGACTCGCAGGGATCTAGGGAAGACACATGCAGAGGGTGATATCACCGATGAGGAGGTCAGAAGGAGACACGATAATATGATGGATATGATGTCTCAGTTGATGGGTACCATTAGACAGTGTACGCCCACACAGCCACACTACATACAGATTGGACAGACGAGCAGGACTACACCAGTGGATCAGCCATTGGCATCCGTACCTAGGCAGCCGTCGCCGATCTATCAGGAGCGTAGGCCAGGCCAGCCTACTTTCTTACCTAGGGAGACTCCACCACAGACTCCAGGGGCAGAGCATCAGGTACAACATCAGGAGTTTCAGCCACAGAATGGCATGTCAGTGGCAGACTTGACGAGATTGCATGGTGAGTACATGTTACTCACGGCTGAGATCCGGCAGGCACTTACATTTCATGAGTTTATCGATGTGTATAAACCCAGAGGAGGAGGTAGATTTGATAGTAGACCCCCTCCGCATCAGCAGCCGCAGCCACAGGTGAACAGGGATTTGCAGTATGCTGTGAGCAAGATTACATTGCCATATTTTGATGGGTCAGAGAAGACATCAGCGAGGTCTTGGGTCCAGAAATTGGACAATTACTTGTCACTTAGGCCTATGCAGGAGGATGAGGCAATTAAATTTGCTACTTTACATCTTGACGGAGTAGCACATGATTGGTGGCACCACGGCATGTATACGCTAGGCCATCATGCAGTCAATACCTATCAGGAGTTCACTAGCAGACTGAGAGAGAGATTTGATAAGAAAGATCCGGAACTGTATTTCAGAGAGTTGGCTCAGCTCAGACAGACAGGTAGCCTGGATTCATACATTGGCGAGTTTCAGAGAGTGGCAGTCATGGTGACAGGGATTTCCGAACGGAGACTCATTATACTCTTCGTTGAGGGATTGACAGAGCCCATGAGAGGTTGGGTCAAGGCGTTTGATCCTACTACTCTTCAGGAGGCGATGGCATATATGGGAGCTTGTCATTCAAGAAACAAATTTAGCCTAAAACAAATGGGTCCTGCCTACTGAGGAGAGTCACACCGTGGGTGAACTAAAAGGAAACCGGGGCCAGGAAGAATTGATGATGCAACGCGGGAGGAATGCAGGAAGAAACAACTCTGTTATTGGTGCAAAGCACCCTACAGCAAGGAGCATGATTGTCCTTTGAGACCGAAGGGCAGAGCCAACCGCGCCATGTGGGTTTACTATGATGATGACGAGTCTGACGATTCAGACCAGCAGGTTGTTTCAGAACATGCAGAGGCCGGGAATGCCTCTACAGAGTTTGGGCCCGATGCCAACTTATCCCCGTTGGTATTATCTACTAGTGTACGGGATGACTCATTCAGGTTTAGGGGATTAGTGGAAGGACAGCGATGTATTGCTATGCTCGACACTGGAGCCACACACAATTTCATTGATGAGAGCTTCGTCAGCAGATGTAGACTCCAGACAGAGGATTTCGCTGGATTCAGAGTTCGGGTGGCAAATGGATATACACTCACTTGCACTCGACGGATTTGTAATCTCACTCTCATGCTGAATGATTATGAGCTGCAGGCAGATTTTTATGTTGTCAACTTGGGTGGGATGGATTTAGTGTTGGGTATGAGATGGCTGCAGGACATCAGTGTGTTCACCCTCAACTTGCCTAAAATGGAGATGAGATTTGAGGTACAGGGCAAGAAATATGTGTTGAGGGGTATTACAGATGGCAGCCTTCGTTCTATCTCTCTCGTTAGTGGGAAGAGCGAGAAGGTAGAGGAGGATTTTGTGCAGACCAGGTATGGTTATGCTCAGTACCCCAGGGGTTCTGAGGCAGTCGTTTGGGATCAGCCTAGTGGTTTGGTTCCGTTTGTGACCAATCCATTGTTTGAGACAGATGTTATATCTACATACGACAATCCGCTCTTTGAGTTTGATATGGGTAACCCACCTGATCCTGGTCTTGAGCAGAGTGATGATAGCGTTTGGGATCCTACTTGTGCACTGGGATTTCAGACTCAGCTCACGGAGGAGTATCACAGTGTGTATATGGTGCAGAGTGCATATAGCTTCGTGATCAATCCGCATGTACACGATTTGTTTCAGGTGCACAGTTTTGGTATGCACGTGCTTGATATGTTGGATGACAAGATAATTCCCGCAGTTTAGGTGCGCTGTTTGTAGTTTGACTTTCCTCCTTCAGTTTCTTGGATCCCATGTCGGGACTGCATCGAAAGGTTAATAGGAATGGCATTCGGTTCTTACCGACCGCTTTGTGGAGTTACCCTCGAAATGGCTTGCTGCCAAACAGAACATTGTTGTTCGGCGACTATCCTTTGGGATCCGTGGCAGCGTACCAGATTTGCGAGACTGCTTGAGTGACAAGCGAATTTAGGGAGGGCGACCGTCATGTCCTCAGCTTAGCCTAATTATTGAGGAGTTAGTCATTGGCTTCGACCTCGAGGTCGCACAGGTGCAGAGGGATCCATCCGGGGCAGTTGCTCGCCTGTAGCTCCGCTTTGCAGCTGTGTCAAGTTGGGCCTTCGCAGTAATCTTCCGTAGAGTTTTTGTGAACTTTCATTTTAGAAAGTTAGGTCAGCTGAAGGGCTATTTTTGGGCAGGCAACTGCTCAACCATTCAGCTCAGAGTCACCCGGGGCCAGTTTGATGTTCAGACGGAGGAATAAGGAGTATTTAATGCATTATTAAATATTTAATAATTTGACTTTATATTAAAGTCACTTTATTGAAATATTAAAATATTTAATTAATTTGGCTTGTTATAAAGTATTTATTATACTTTATAATAAAGTATTAATTTTTGACTTAATGAATATTTATTATTCATTAAAATAAGTGCCAATTATTAAATAGATTTCTCCTAAGTCTTAAAAGGACGAATTTAATCATTTTATTAAATGATTATTAAAAAAGAGCATTGGGTCGAATTTTAAAGAAGAGGATATATTTATTCAATGAAAGGCAAATTGAACCATTATGATATGATATTCTAATTTGTCTTTTGCTCTGAGCATTGGAGTTTGCAAACCCTAGGGTTTCTGGCAGACGATCGTTTCTGGAGAACGAAAACTCTTCAGAGATCAGGCAGACTGAGGCTGTGCAATACCAGCTGAAGCTTGCACTTGGTGATTTCACACAGAGATCACAGTTTGCGTTTACTGAGCTATTCATTCCGAGATTCACAGAGAATAAACATCTACCAGCAGAGGCGAATCTTTCAGTGGTTATTTACCTGAGATCTGGCACACATTTCAAGAAACCGTACCATATTCTTGCTGCTGCTGTAGGCCGTACTTTTCTGTACCAGCAGGCCGTACCTTCTCAGTAGTCAGTGGAAACCATCAAAATTTAACTTCTAGCAACCAGTTGGGGTGCGCCTTGGGTGTTCAGTGGTTCAGCATCAATTATAGTGACCAGAGATTCATCCTTTCTTTCAGTCGTACTGTTCTCATCATTCTTTTGGCGGCTGCAAGAAGGAAATCAGGTTTTGATAATAAATCTGTATTTTCATTTATATATTGCTATTTGTCTTTGTAAGTGCTCTGGACAATGAAATAAATGATACGCCTTGGCATTCTGAGCATTTCCTATGTATTACAATGCACATGTGATTTTTTATGAATTTAATTGTAATTATTGAGAAAATCGCAGCTTTACATTTTGCCTGTAAAACCCTCAAAAACACAAAAAACCGAAAATTTGCAAAAACAACACAAAAACACCAGTCACTTGGAGCGACCCGTGGTTCCTGATAAAAAGACTTGGGAGGAGGATATTATTTATATGACACAACTAGAGCACTATGTGGTGAAAGGTAAAAGTAAGTTGGTCTCAAGAATTGAAGAAATCTTTTTTGTTTGGCTTAAAATAGAGTCCTAGTGAATGTGGTACCAGAAATTTGACACATATGTGTTGAGTTTGGGATTTGAGCGTTCTAAATCAGATCATTGTGTTTATTATAAAATTGATGGTGAGCATTTCCTGTTTATTGCATTATATGTTGAAGATATGTTATTTATTGGCAAGGGAAAGGTATGATTTTAGAATTGAAATCTCAACTTGCTACTAAATTTGAAATGAAAGATCTTGGTGCAACTAGGCACATTCTTGGGATGAAAATTAAAAGAGATAGAGTGAACAGAAAGCTATGGCATGGCCAAAGTAAGTATGTCAATTCAATTTTACAAAGATTTAACATGCAGGATTGTAGACCATTGTGTGTTCCTATTTCAGCTGGAACAAAGTTATCTATTTCAGATTGTCCAACATCTCCATAAGAGATGGAAGACATGAGCAGAGTGCTTTACCAGAGTGTAGTTGGAAGTTTGATGTATGTTATGGTCTGCACTAGACCATACATTTCCCAAGCAGTGGGAGTTCTTTTAGATATATGTTTAATTCTGGTAGAGTTCATTGGGATGTAGTTAAAAGAATTTTCAAATATTTGCATGACACCTCATATTATTCCTTGTGTTATCATAGTAATGTGACTGAAGATGAAATTTCCCTTGATATTCATGGTTATGTGGATTCAAACTAGGCATGTGATATTGATAGCAGATGATCCACCAGTGCTTATGTGTTTACTTTATTTGGTGGTGCAATCAATTGGATGAGTAAGCGACAGGATGTGGTTGCTTTGTCTACTACTAAAGTAGAATATATGGAAGCTACTCATGCTTGTAAAGAAGCCATTTGGATAAAGAGACTATGTTCAGATATTGGAATAAAATAAGGTGCAGTGATAATTTATTATGACAATCAAAGTGTGATATGTCTAGCCAAGAACTTGACATTTCATGCTAGGACCAAGCACATTGATGTACAATATCATTTTGTTCGAGCTATGGTCAAAGATGATAGGATGAAGTTGGTTAAGGTAGAGAATTTGATGATTTTTGTTGATTATTTAACTAAGCCTATGAGCACAAAGAAGTTTAGATGGTGTTCAAAGATTATGGGCCTTTTGGCGCCTATCAATTAAGAGACAATGTTTACTCCCTCCCGTAGCTCTTGCAAGGTGTTTGACAAGTGGGAGATTTGTTGGGAAAATATGTATCAACCTTGCAATTACATAAAGGTTATTGTTGATAGGATATATATATATATATATCCTAGTTACATCAATAGGTGTAATATACAATGGAAGTAAGGGGGCAGAGTGGGATGCGTGTAAATAATTTTTTGTTAACTTTTTCAGGAAACTCTCAAAATGGCTGACATACATTAGATAAATGATACATTGTAAATCTAAACTGCTAATTATTAAGTTTTAGATCTAATGGTGGATATTTTGTTGGCATGTCTTGCCATAGAATGTAACCCTATTTTATGAGGGCATTGTATTATGACAGCGGTAGAGACGGTGATGTATTCTAAGAGTCTAATAGTAGTCGTGTTGTATCTTGATCTCTAAGTGGTGATACTTCTATGAGAAGCTTTCTCTGCAAGTATATTGTAATCTTTGTAATTTATTGAATATTATATTAGGCGGATTTTGGAGTGTGGGGTTTTTCTCCCGAAAGGGTTTTCCCCATGTAAATCACTGTGTCGTGGTATGCACGATATTTATGTTTATTTCTATTTAAGTTTTTGTAACTGTTAAAGATCTGTAAAAGTTTTGCATTATTCTCCTCTCAAGATTAGTGTAGGAAGTTGTTTCGCTACCTTAGCTTCCTTACAATCACCAATGCAATCAAAAAAATAATTTGAAATAAGGGCTAGGGCTTTTGGAGGACTGAAGAGAAAGACTTTTTTATTATAATTGCAAAGTAGTTATATAATTTATATCTTAAATTTTAAATATATTTTTAATATAATATTGTAAAATAAAATTATATATAATATATAGTGTATTATATTTATATATTTTAAGTGTTATATTATGTTATAAAATTATATATTTAGACTAATAAGATTATATATTTTTTATTTAATTATATTTATTATATATAAATAATTATTTTGTTATTATATTATATTTTATGTAATTTATTAAATATATTTTAAGTATGATATAATATTATAATGGATATTTAATTTTTATGTATAAATTTGTTATTAAATTATAAATTTATATGTATAGAAAATTTATATTATAGGTTTTTTGTTATTGTATATTATGTTTTATATAACATATATTTTTTATTTTATGAATAAGCCTATTTAATTTGTTAAATTAACTACAATGGTAATAATGGGTAAGTGCATGAAAATGGACAACCAAAATGGGGTCTTATGTAACCACTTGTTTTCTAAAATTAGGAAAAAATGATATTTGATGAAACATTGAGGATAATTACACTCAAAATTTGAAGATCGGACAAGGAAAAGAGCCATAATACTCTGAATCTACTTTCTAAAGTACTTTTTTTAAAATGGTGGAGATTAAGGGGTTCAAATAGGGGGAGCACACAAAGTGCTCTTATTTTTGTCAGAAAACCTAACGTCTAATGTGGTCCCTAAAATGTTAACTTTGTTTTAGTATTTCCAAAATAACTTTAGTAAAAAGTTAGCTAAAATCGTGTAGTTTATGCCTAATTTTTTAATGAATTTTTGATTTTTTACTAGTTTTCAAAGTGGACACATCCTAAAAAGTGAGCATGCTTCCCCCTAATTTTTTTAAAAATTAATTGATTTTTTTAATGTATATAGAATATAATATAGTTTGTAAAAATGCAATTCAGTTAAAATTTTGATGAATGGGTAAATAATGAAACCAAATACCAGACATTGGTTTTTTAAAAAAAAGGATACACTGGCAAAAGTAATTAAGATCAAAATATTAACATATTTGAAATGTAGAAAAAATTACATGGTTAGAAAGCTAAGAGAAAGCTCAATGTTATTTTGATATTTTTTAACTTAACATTGAAAGATGTGCAAACCTAATGGAGAGCACACTCAATATTGAGTCATTTTTTTCAATTTACAAAAACCATGCCTTTGGGCATAAACATGCAATCCCAACCCTTTGGCTTGGATGACTAAGGAAAATCCAACATTAAGGGTTGGCAATACCCAAAACAAAAACAAACATGAGTGTGTTATAGCATGCTCACATTATAATGTGCTTGAATTTGTGGTTAAAAAAAATCCATTTCTCTCCTTCTCCCTATCTCCCTTTATCTTCATCACTACCTCTATCTTCTTATCTCCCCTTCTTCCCTCCTATTTATTTCCTTTCCTTCTATCTCTTCCTTCCTGTTTCCATCTCTGTATAGATCTTTCCTCTCCTCTTCAGATATATCCATCCATCTCTATCCTCCATTCCATTCCCCTCCTCCATATCTCTCCCTCTCTATCTCTCCCTATCTCACATTCTCTTCCCATATTTCCCTCTCTCCATCTCTTTCTCTATTCCCATATCTACCCCCCTTCTCTTTCTCTTTACCTTTCCCTCCCTCCCTATCTCCCCACTGTCACTCCCTTCTTTCACTCCCTCCCTATCTTCACTATCCCCTTCCTTCCTTCCCTCCCTATCTCTACCTCTCTCTCTATTACTCCTCATATTTCCCTATGATCTTTCTATCCTATCTCCATCTCTCTATCACTCCCTCTCTCCATCTCAATTTTTATATCTCTAGACCTCTCTCTCTCCCCCTCTCTCCATCTCTACTTGTCAAGATCTCTCTCTTCCCATATTCCCCTATGATTTCTCCCTCCACTCTCCCTCTCCTTATCTCTCCCTCTTTATTTTCCCCCTCTCTCTCCCACTCTCCACCTCTATTTATCTATCTGTAGACCTCTCTCTCTATCTCTCTCTTCCCATATTTACCTATGATATCTCCCTCCTCCCTCCCTCTCTCCATCTTTTGATCTCTATTTATTTATCTTTATACCTATCTATGGGTGATCCCACAATAGTGTTTTACAATTTTTGGCCAAACTGGACACTGAAATTATTATTTTTAACTAAATCTTCACATTTGAGCACCTATAGCAGCTAAACCGTGAAGGATTTGAAGATGATGCAAACTAGAGTCTCATCACATTTTGTCTATAGATTCTAAAAATATTTTTTTCAAAATTTTTGGAATTAGATTGCACTTCTTTTTCCATCTCCCATGAAAATTGGTTTTTTTCATAAAACAACATTTTTAAAAAGCGACACACCCTTCTTGTATAAATTTTTTCCATGAAGGATAAATTCTAATTCTTCAATTTAGATTAAGTAACTCGATATCTAGTGCTTCCCACTTGGTTGAAATGAGTTTTATTGATTTTTTTTCTTTAATCAAGTTTGAAGTCAAACCAATTACAATTGAGACTATGCCACGACCATTATGAACCATAGCTTTTGTATATATAAAAATTCAATTTTTTTGTTGGATCAAGGACTTCAATATTTGGTGCACTCATATTTTTCAATTTTTCTTTTGATAATTTTCTATTTTTCCACATGTGTAGAACAAAGACCACCATTTTAAATGAAAAACCTATGTTTAATAAAACTAAAAAAGCAAATACATAATAAAACCAAAACATATTAAAATTATATTCATTGGATAGCTCGTTTCAAGGACTACCTAATTCAAGTTGGGTTTGTGAGGATTCCTCCATTTTCATCCTCAACCCGAGCTCCGAAGTACCAAAATTTAGGTTTTTATTGTCTCGGGAGGAATGAGGGATTTAGGGGGTTCGATGCAATTTCCACTAGGGGTTCATTGAACCATGGTTCACTTGAACCCCTTTCATATGCATTTTTTTTATTTTCCATTTAAATTCACTGGAACCAGTTGATCCATTTCATTCCTTCATTCCATAAGTCCATTTCCTTCCGTCCATTCCTTCCACTATTCCACCCTTTCTTCCCCCTCCTTTTATCTTTCCTCTCCATCTCCATTGTCCATCTCCTCTCCTTTCTCTCTCTCATTCTATCCTCCTCTTTCCTTCTCTATTCCATATCTCCCTATTTATACTTTTCTCTCCCTTTCTCTCCCCCTTCTATATCTCTCTCTCTCTTTCAATCCATTCATGTCCCTCTCCCTCTTTCCATATTGAAATATTCAAAGTAGTTATAATGCTCTTGCATTTATTGGAATTCTGAAAATCTGTAAAAAGACATGTGGATCCCATGATTTTGGACCCACATGCTCCATTTTTCCCTACAATCTATGCTTTATCTCACACAAAGAACACTTTTGAGGGTGTTGAAAAATATCAATCATTGGTTGATATTTCGACTTGTTTTTCTTGTTTTGTCAATATAGAAGAACCAACTTATTTATTTTTACATTTAATTTTATAGTATGAACTAATATTTCATGTTTTGAAAATTTGAAATTGATAATTATAATGTTTTTATTTTAATTTGATAACATACAAATCATTTTTCATATGTTGTACTAGTCTTACTAGTTTGACATATAATTGATCATAAGAAGGAAGTCGGGAAAATACTCAAATTTTGGAGGATTGTGAACCAAAAAATGAACCAAATAGCACCATGCAATTAAGAAATCAAATCCTAGAGTTCAAGGTATCTTTTCTTTTCCTTTGTCCCTTTTTTCATGCCCCCTTCTAATCATAGTTCATGTGTAATGTATCCTAGTGCTAATTCACTTCATTATTGCTCTACTGTTAACCCTTCCATGGTTCATATCCCTTCTCTTTCCAATAACTTTGATGTTGTCAATAATTTCATTAATTCTCATGGATTTTTCATCATTGTACACTTATCCAAGCTAATATCGATAAGCAACATAAAATTCATATTTTTAGAAAAAAATGGTATTCTCATGCAATTCTTTAATTTTATAAATGACAAGTAGACCTCCAATCCCTACAGCCCTTCTGTAGTGACAAAAATGTATCCCTTTACATTTTCTCACTTGTTTGGGCCCTACTAGTTAAATTGGACTTAATTGTGCCTTAATTTAGTGTTGTAAAGTGTAACCCCTTACAATTTCACACTTATTTAGGGATCCCTTAATTAATTGAGCTTAATTATGCCTCACTTGGCCCTTTAATTCATTTCTAAGCCTATTTAGTTGCATTTTCCAAAGAGAAAACCTGACATTCATTAATTCCTAAACATAACACTTCTCATTGAGTAATGTGTGTCCTAGGTTTAGGGAC
Organism: Sequoia sempervirens; assembly: GCA_007258455.2. NCBI lineage: Eukaryota > Viridiplantae > Streptophyta > Pinopsida > Cupressales > Cupressaceae > Sequoia > Sequoia sempervirens. The sequence continues at coordinate 5,500 of VDFB02093720.1, read as the reverse complement.
CTGGTACCCATTTTCCCATGGGCGAATGGGTCCTCCCTTGACCTTAGGACTAAATTTAAATTATGTTTTTGGTAGTATTTTAACATATTCAAATCTATAACTCAATGTCAGCTTATGATATTTGAATTTCAGGAAATTAAGGATACATATCTATAAATATAAGGTCATTTCACTAAGTTTGATCTAAGAAACCTAGCAATTTGAAGTGAGCATTCATATAGAAAATTTGATGATCAAGAGCAGTTTCAAGAGAAAATAAAGGAATTCAAGAGCTGATTTATCAGAGTTTTGTTGCAGCAATCAAGATCCAATTGTCATATCAAAGTCTTCTTGCATCATGCATTTATTTGGAGCTAACATTGTGATGTAGATTTCATGATCAAATCAAGCATTCAAAGCACTATTTCGAGCAAGACTCGAAGTTCAAGATCTACATCCATTGAAGACATTTCATGCAAGTTGTAGATCTACATTCCAAGGCTTATTTAAGGGTTTGTTGAGAGGTAATATAGCTTTGTTCATTCTTCATTCCCTCTTTCATGTTTTTATTCATTTCAAGGTTTGATTACCAAAACGGGGTTTGACCAAGGCAAACCCCCATTCACCAAAAACAAACAATTTTTCCCTTTCATGTTGTGTTTGCAAATCAAGGTGGAAGAAAACTTGAAGATCTCTTGAAGAGAAAATTTGAATAAGTTGACAAATTTGCAAAAAATTTCTTAAAAGTTGTCATCTCATGGAAACTCATCTACAAAATTTATTTTTGACATTTTGACATTGTCACTTGGAAAATTTGGAAGATTCATATATGTATCAAAGGCTCCCAAAAGTTGCAGAAAAACCTTGACAGTGGACCCATTCGCCCTTGGGCGAATGAGTCCTAGTCATCCTTTAGAAACTCACTTTTGGTGACTGGTAAACACAGTTCTGCTCTTCTCATATCTACAATTTAACTTTTGGTTATGCTTATTTTGAGTTTCATATTGTTGTTTCAATTTTAATTTGGCATAATTGGGATATTTTACACCTTGAGTTGACTCACCTAAGGGTTGTAAGTCAATTATTTGTGTGGATCTCATTTCCTAATGAAATAGTGGAAAATAGGTCCCCCAAGTGGTTCATCAATCCATTTTGGGAAGCCCACCTACATTTTTCACCCTTTCATTTTGATGAACCCGACTCTTGAGCATTGCATCTTTCTAATTTTGGAGTCCATTCCAACCCTAGATCTAGGATTTGCATACATTTGCAAATAATTGCATTGAATTGAATCACATTTAGGGTTGCTTAACTTGCATTAGTTTGCATCTCATTTAGGGTTTTAGGATTGCATTGTTGCATTCTTTAAATTCTAGAAAATATAAAAAAATTAGTCATTTGCAAAGCATTTACATAACATTGCATGATCAAAAAGCTTAAAACACAAAATTGAATCAAAATTGCATATCAAATTAGGTCTCCTAGTTTGTCATTTAGCACTATTTTGCATTTTCATTTAGACTTAAATTTGTAGAAAATTCAAACGGAAACCACTTGTCTCATTCCAAAATCTGAAAACCATAAGAATCAACTCAGAAATCTATAAATTCATTTTTCAAAACCTTGAGCTAGGACCTATTCATGCATGGGTGAATGAGTCCCTGATTAGGGTTTTTTCCTACATTTTTGGGTATCACAATCTCTATTTTTGTATTCTTTTTTATTTTTTTCAGTTTGTTGTTACAGTTTACAATTTTTTTGTTATCTCAAATTGATCATATTAAGCTTCATTTGATAAATTTAGTGCATTATGTGAATTCAAAATTGCATTTACAAGACATCATTTTAATATTTTTTCATAGCATAATCAAAAAATTATCTTGTTATCAATCTGAAAATTTTGAGAATTTCTTTTTCAATTCATTCTTTCATAATGGACATGTTTATTGGTAATCTATGGAAGTCTTTAAAATCTTTAGTTGATGTTTCAAGTTTTGTTTTTGGAAATGATCCTAATGCAATAGAACCTAATCATGATCAATTCACTCCTAATGAATCTCCTAGTAAAGTTGACATCATAGGAGAAGATGATGACAACATGCATGAATTCATAAACACTTGCCTTAACAACCTTGAGAACAACACATCATTTTACCCTTCCATGCAACAACCAACACCTTTTACTATCTTGCAACTTAAGATGTTTGGTCTTTTACATCCTAATATTGAGTCACAAACCAAGCCTAAACCTCCACCCTTGAGAGAGCCTAGTTCCTCTAACCAAGTGCATACCTATCCATCTTATGTTAATAAAGTGATCAACACACCCATCAATCTAGAAGAGACATATGGCCAAGGCTTTAAGATCTTAACTAAGAAAGGATGTGACATAACTAATGAGCATGAAATTCACAAAATTTTAGAACAAATCCCAATTGAAGATACTAAAGGAATAGGATATCAAGATCCTTCTCCCTCCACATATTATAAGGATACAAATGTCCTCCTTCATAATGATCAAATAATGTCTCACAAGGATGATAGGATCATTTCAGGTCCTTCTTTGAATCCACATCAATAATATTCTCAAACAAGCAAGAAATCCAAACCTTATAAAGTTAAAAAGTTTCCATTCCTACATACTAAAAAACAATTGAGCGAAAAATGGAACACCTTCTTCATTAGGGTGGATTACATTGCCACCTCCTAGTAAAAGAAACAAGCCTAAGAACATGAATTATTGTGCATATCATAGAACTCTTGGGCATCTTACTAATGAATTTTGTGCCTTAAAGATAATATTGCATGAATTTTATCCTAATGATCATGATTCTTATGACAAAATAGTTGGATAGCAATTACAAGAACTTTGCTCCTTGTCATGTAATAGTTGTAGGATCATAGCATACTCACTATTACATGCTTTACATTCATTGCAAATCATTTTATTTATTGCAAGGAGCTCATTCTCACCACCCATCTCAGCTCATCCTTGTCTTATACTTAGTGGGGGCAAGGGGTTAGATAGCCTTGTCCTAGTTTGGCACTTGATTTGTCCCTTTGGCTAGTTGTCCACCTTCCGCATATCTAAAAAAGATTGGGATGTAGATGACCTCCTATAGTTTGACTCGCATGTGCCTTACTAGTCTTTGTTTTATTTTATTTTTCATGTTCTTTGTGTGATTGCATGTGTGTAATGTGATCCCCCCGTACTGTTCTATTTGATTTCTCTTCATGTTCATTCCTCTATTTGTATCTTCATTCTTCTATATGTCGTAAAGCATTTATCTTTTCTTTTGTCTTGTGTTTTTCCTTTTGGGGACGATGCAAGGAATTGAGACATTTAGGTCTCTTCCATGTTGACCCAAAAAAAATTTCTTTATTTTCACTCTCTATGTGTCATTCTTCTAGTTCTACGAGTATTAGGGGAATGATGATGTTTCCAAGCTCTACAAAAAAATTATCGCAAAGACATATTGACCTCAAATCCATAGATCCCTTATGTATTTGGGATTTCATTTTGGGGGTAACCCCTCTCTCTTTTTCATGATGTAGCTTCATTTGGAAAAATATGAATTGGCATAGGGATTTTTGAATAATCTCTCATGTATTCTTTATTGTTAGCATTGATGATTTGCTACTTTAAAGTAATTTCTCATAGCATGGTGTTTAGCAATTTATTTAAAGTTGGGGCATACATTGGCATTATTATTTTTGAAATTTTTGGCATTCCTTATGTTTCATTGTGCAATCTTCTTACTTCTTGCGATGTGTCTTTTTCTTGGTGGTGTCATTAGGTTTGATGTCCTCCAGGAGTGTGACCTTTCTTGGCATATGACTTTCCTCTTAGTGGTGATGCTATGCATTGCATTCCCTAAGTTGATAATCTTTTATCCTAGACTTTTCCTCTCTTAGAGACATTAGGCATGATGTCCCCTAAGAGGAGACCTTACACGAACTAAGAAAAATCCCTTTGAACATGTTTATTTGCATTTTTGTTCATAAGTGTTTAGCATAACACAACTTGCTAACCTTGTGAAGCTCAAACCCTTTTTATGGCCACCAAGCATAACACACTTTGCTTGCTTGTGGAGCGTTGCCTTGTTTGTTCATAGGTTCTTAGCATAACACAACTTGTTAGGCCTTATGAAGCTCAAAGTTCATTTTTTTTTTTGTGGTATGGGAGCCTAATAAGATTCTCTCATTTTCCACCCTTGGGGGCTCACCTAGTGGACAACCAAAGTTCCATAAGCCCGTGTAGGCGTGCATGTTTTTTGCATAGTGGAAAACGAGTTTCGCTTGTAAACATTTTTGGACAAACAGCTGAGGCGTGTTCCACATCATATTAGGCAGTTGAGGCTTGATCCATCTTTTTTGTTTTTACCTTTTCTCTAAGTTGTTTAGTATAATAGTTGAGGGGATGAAACTCATAAAGCCCATCTTAATTTCCAATGTGGGTGCCTATTGTCAGGGACGGATACCATTGTTACTATTTCCCATATATATTAAGAATATTAAGAGAGCTAAGCATAGGAGCGATGTAATGTCCCCTTTTTCATGAGCAATGGAGTTTAGAGGAATTAGCCTATTCCTTATCCTCGTAGGCTAATGGGGCTTGATCAGAGGGTCGTTTGGCAGATACCCAGTTGATTGGTTGGCTTGTTTCGTGATTCAGTCTACATATGGAGGTGTTCTAATGATTTTTTGATATGTTTTTATTTTTAGAAACCTCATGTTATAAACTAATGTTATGTTTGCACTTTATGTTATGAATAATTATTTTATTATAAAGTGCAAAATAATAAAATAATAAAATATAATAAAATAATATTCCTTCTAGAAGGTGACTTGGGAAAGTTCTAGAAGGAGGCCAACCTCTTGAGGAAAAAGAATAAATAGGCATTGAGGGCTCATTTCCTATCATCGAGATTTGTTGTTGATGTTGATGTTTGTTGTTGATGTGCATTGTGGAGCCTAGGGTTTCTGCAGTAGTCACAGTTGGCCATTGAGAATGAAAACTCTCAATTGGTAAGCAATTTTGAGGGTGTGAAATATCACTTGAATTATTGCAGTTGGGAGAAAGTTACTTCAGACTTTCTATTTGAGCTTCATTGTAAAAATTTAGTGGCCTTTGGCCAAGTTTTTGTATGGTTTGATTTGGAGCATTGTTGGAGACATTTTGGAGTTCATAGTCTTCATCAAATTTGCATTGAGGAGGTCATTCAGTCATTTCCAGAATTCTGATATAAATTTACAGTCCATCATACCAACTAGTTGAAACCACGATTTTGCTTATATCTTCTTGTTTTGGCATTGATTCTCCAAGGAGGTTGCAGCACTAGATTCTATAGTGAATGGAGATGATGTTTCATGCATTTTGAAGGTGATTTGCAGCATCCACAATTTATTTAGAAGTCTGATATACTGCTGCTGGGGCATCATTGGAAACATATTTATGTTCATATCCTCACTTAGAGGTGTCCTTTGGTTCTGGGTATTGTTGCATTCAATTGCTATCGCC
>VDFB02093719.1:0-14168 GCA_007258455.2 Sequoia sempervirens | reverse complement strand
TAAATTAAATTATATGAACAAAGACTAGGTTGTTTTCTAGTGCTCAAGTGGACCCCGTAATAAGTCGCCGCCTTATAATTGAGGCTCAGTCCCACATAAGTTCCCCCATTTTTTATTTAATAAAAAATAATAATTTTATACATTTTGTTATTAATTACTTTCTATTTTTATATTCGTTTATGTTATTTTATGTATACTTTTAAAATGTTGGGGTATATATTAGTAGCTTGCTTTTTTTTACTAATATCTTTATTATTAAAAATATTTATTCTGAAGATTGTAACTTTTTCATAAGAAGTGAAAACAAGAGGGGAATGAGATGTTTCAAAATTAATTCTAAAGATTGTAACTTTTTTCATAATAAGTGGGAGCAACAGTGGAACGGAATGTTTCAATAGGTACTAGGTAGCAATGAGGAGGTTGCAAAAGGAGGTGAAGATGACAATGAGGATGACAACAATTTGAATGGAAACAATTAGGGAGGCTTTTCTATATTGGCTCAAGGTGTAGTGAAAGGAGGTTTTATCCCTTTAAGTCTTGGGTAAGCAAACCTGGCACTTATCTTCCTTTTATTCTTATACTACTTGAACTAGAAGGACAACTTAGAATCCCTAACTATATTATTGACAAATCAACCTCCAAGTTGGGGAATTGCATCATGGGCATGTTTTGGGGGGCTAGGCCAAATTTTGATAGCTTAAAAACTTGAGCTAGGAGGAAATGGAAATACAAACATTTGTTAGAGATCACTATCTTATTGAATGACTTCTTCCTCATCCCTTTCTCTCTTCAAGAAGATTGTTTTCAAATCCTAAAGTGTGGACCATAGTTTCTTTGTGATTTTTCCCTCTTCCTCAAGAAGTAGGAATTATTTATGAATCTAAGCAAACTTGGATTTGAAAAATTCCTTGTGTGGAATAGACTACATAGCTTATTATCAATGTATTGGGATAAGGAAGTGTGAACTATCATAGCCTACTCTTTAGGGTATTTAATTGTGAATGATGAGGTGACTAGATCTAGGAAGTGCTTCCTCTTTGCTAGATGTTGAGTTAAAATTATTCACTTCCTTAATCACTTCATCTTTATAGATTGGAGATTGGGTTCAATAGATTGAGTATGATGCATCCTTTGTGTCTCAACTATCATAGGCTGAGACATGATTCTACTACATGTGGTGTTTCATAGGTTAACTACAAGAATTTTAAGGATCTATTGGATCCTTCTCCCCCCTCAAAAGTATCTTGGCCTCCCCTTAGAGGGGATTTATGGTACAAATTATCCTTTAGTAGATAAGATGAACTCAAGGAGACAATCTTTGATGGTGAAAAAAAAAATTCATGATTTGGCTATATTTTCTTATTTTCCTCATGACCATTTTCTCTTCAACAAGGAAAATTGATTACACTCTTCTCTATTTATAGAGGGCCCTCCAAATCCCAACAATAAGGGTTATAATTTAGATATGAAATGTGATATTAAATTGAAAAATATTTAATTTATTTTGCATCCAAACCACCTTAAGTAATCATCCTATTCTTTTGTGACATGTTACCACATTTGTTGATCTCCCTTACATAGGGTATAGTGGTTTGTTTTATTTTTTTCCTCTTGGTGTTCCTTGTTCATCTTGATTTTCATTGATTTTCTTTTTTGTCTTTGTTTGTGCCTTGACTCCTCTAGTTCATAGATTCTATCAAAATAATTTACCATAATAAAAAAAATAATATTGAAGTATTATAAATTTTATATTATTAGTATTTAAATGAATTAATGCATTATATTCTATTAAATAATTAATATATTTTATAATTGTAATTTAAATAATTTAAGAAATAGTTAATAGTCCTTTTATAGTAGGGATTTTATAGTAATACATTTAAATAAGAATTAAAGATAGTATGTCGATCATATCATTATATTTTTTTCGTATAAATATTTTATAGTATTTTTTAATATTAATATTTTAAAAATTAATAATGTGATTTTTTTATCTTATTGATCTATATGAAATGCAAAGAAAATCTATTTTTATTTTTTTCATGTAATTTCAATTCATTATTTTAAAAGACCAAATCACATATTATTATTATTATTCAACTACAAAACTTATGTAGTTGATATGTTTTTTTACCATATCATACATTTTTAAAATAACATTGGAAACTATCATTGCCATCATCATACTCCTTTTATCTTATGAGACGATGAGGTAAATTGATATGAAAATTATTTTTGCAATCTAAGTAGTCATCTTGAGTGAAAATTTATTTATAATTGTTATGATTTCCCAATATATCTAATGTAGATGGAAAATATTAATTTTATGTTAATATATGCACACATTTTATTCAAATAGTAATTCTAGATTAAAGCTTTAGCTCTATTAATTATTTATAATCTTAAATGATTTTGAAAATAAACGAAAAGTTATATTTGTATATAGTGGCGGTACTCATAAATGTTATGTTTTATTTTAAATTCTAAATATACCTTGAACAAAAGTAGTGGTGTCAATGCCAACTTATATTTTGATGCAATCCTATAGTTTCTTGATTTCACTTTTAAATTTAGAGAGGTTGTCAAGATTTGGTTTGAAGAACAAGCCCTTGAGCCTCAACACAATCTCCTCCAACTCAAGTATTAAATATATCATTTTTAATATTACATGACACAAGGATCTAAGATAAAAATTTAGACTATTATGAAACTCATATTATTAGTAGTAAAATTAATGAATATGTTTTGTTATTTCAAATAATTAATGCCATGTACTAATTGTGATAATAAACCTTTGGATATCCTAAAATTTCCCTTGTAGACTATGCAATTGTTATGAGGTTCTTTGGAGATGGCATATAATTTACTGTGGTGAATTTTTCAAGATCTACTACTATTCTCTCTTGAGAAATAATGAAGCAATTTTTTTTTCTAATGTTATTGCAAAGATACATTTCTTCATATTTAGCCACACCTTATATTCCCTCAAATAGTCAAATATATTCTCAAGGAAATTTTTGGTGCCCCTCTTTCATTTTTGGATCTACCCAGTAAATCATCCACATAATCTTCCATTATGTCATAAATCATACAAATATTAGTATCATCAAGCTTGTTGATATGTTGGCCCCCTGCACTTTTCAAACCAAATAGCATTAACTAATAACAAAATATATCCTAAGAGTAATGAAAGTGATTTTATACTAATATTTTGGAACAATCAGAATCTAATTGTAGCCCTAAAAATCTTCAATAAGGTAGAGAATCCCATGTACTACTATAAGGTTGACAATGATTTCAATGTTTGGTAGTGGGATGTTTTCATAAGAATATGATTTGTTTAGGTCTTTAATATTAGTACAAATTCATATTTCCTTTGGCTTTTTTATTTATGTGACTATATTAGAGTATAGTGTAGAAAAATGTATCCCTTTACATTTTCACACTTGTTTGGGCCCTCCCTTCTAAAATTGGGCTTCTTTATGCCTTATTTGGTCTTATTTTGCATCCACAAGCCTTATTTATTGAATATTTCCAAGGATAATCTCGACACTTATCTAATAACCAATCATAATTCATGATTTTGGGTTGTGTGTTCCATATTTAGTAATCTGGGACTCATATGCCACCTTCAGCGTATGGGTCCCACCTAAGTCTTGAGGCTTGATCTTGAATTTTGCATAGAACTTGACATTTCTTGAAATTTATGTCCCAAGCTTAGACTATTAGGACTCATATGCCCCAACTGGAATATGAGTCCCGCTTTAGCTTGGACCTATTTTAAATTCAATTCTTGGTAGGATTTTATTCTCCTAGATCTAATGTTGGTTTGTAGTGTTGTAATTTTAGGAAATTTGGTGTAAAAAAGTATAAATACAAGGTTATTTCACATATTTTATCCTATCAAGCTTACAATTCATCAAGTTACCATAAGAGTACTTTCACAAGATCATTCAAGAGCACTCAACAGTTGATTATCAAGAATTTGGAGCAACATTCAAGATTCAAGCATCATGTCAAAGTCATCATGCATCATGTGTGTTTTTGAGCTAACATTTGTGATGTAGGTGTTCCATGATTCAAGAAAAAATTCAAAGACATTATTTCATATCAACAATGAAGAATCAAGATCTGCATTCATGCTAGACATTTCACATAAGTTTGTATCCTTTATATCAATGGTTTGGTGAGTTGCAGCATTGCATATTGTTTATTCATCATTCCTTCATTCTATTTGATTTCATTTCAAGGTTTGATTACAAGAATGAGGTTTGACCAAGGAAATCCTCTATTCACTAACAAATCAAAAAAAATATCCTCTTCATGTGTGATTGCAGATCTAGGTGTTGTGAGACTTGAAGATCCTTTGAAGAAAAATTTGCAAGATTGAAGAAAGTTGTCATCTTCATGGAAACTCGCCTACAACTCACAATTCAAAGTTTTAGACTCAAAGATCAGACAAGAGAGAAGTTATAGAAGATGACTAAAGGATACAAGAGTTCCATAAAAACTCTAATATTGGGATTAAATCACCACCTTTGGCATACAAGTCCCAATATACCACTTTTCAACAGATTTTAGTAAATCCTAGTTTATCAGTTACAAATTCCAAATTCAGCTAGAAACCCTAAACTGGGACTAAATCACTCAGTCTAGCATATGAGTCTCAGTTCACATCAAGAGTTAGAATTCCATGGTTCCAGACCTTGTTTTGATCTCTTTAGTTTTCCAGGTGAAACTCTATTCATTCTTAGTTTATTATTTTGATTACAAATTTCATTTCCTAGGTCACATAGCTAGGTTCACATATTGCATTCATTTCCTTCTTTTTGAGAATTTTCTTAGTGGTGAACCCCCTCTCTTTAATCACACCTAAGGAGACCTTGTAGCAATCTCTTTTCCTAGTTGAGATATGTAGGGTTTTCTTTAATGAATTAAGAGTGAAATAGGAGGAAGGATTCCCCCCATTCTTTTATGTGTTACATCTCCTCAAAGTTGGAGCACCCTATTTCCTAAAGTTCAATTTGGTGAACCTAACTTTTGAATGATTTATTTCTGATTTGGAGTGCATTAAAGTCCTAGACCTAGCTTATATTATCTTTACATTATAACTTTCATTTAGGGCTTCTAAATATTACATTAGTGAAAGTACATATAGGTTTCATTTTTGCATCTTGTAGATCATTGAATTTCATTTGAAATATGTCATTGCACATAGTCAAGTCATCATACAAGTTAGAAACCTTAGTTCATTCACTCAAAATTTGCTGAATTTAGTGTCAAAATCCTTATCTGGGACTCATTGGCCCCTTTAGGAGATTTAGTCCCTATACAAGTTTTTTTTCCTAATTTTTGGGAGTTTTGTGTTGACTATTATTCACTGTTAGAACCTTCTGAAAACCCTAACTAGGACTCATTTTCCCCTCTAGGTGATTTAGTCTCATATCAGACTTGAAACTACATTTCACAACATTAAAAACCTTGTTTTTTTGCTTCTATTTGTTGTTGTTAGATCTTTGTTTTAGATTACTGAGTTTTTGTTTCATTTAATTCATTAATATTCTAGCTTAATTTGGTTTTATTTCAAGTGAATTTGTAAAAATAAGAATTGGGATTAAAATAATATCATTTATCTTGTGTTCATTGCATTTATCTTGCATTCATTGATTGTCCCTTACATGAGTTTTACAACTTGGTGTCCTATTGCTAATACTATAGTGAGACATAGTTCAAGACTCATGTCATCCCATGATAGCACACTCGCCGTGGATCTTGGGTTATCTAGCTCTTTCACTCATAGTGTTGACACTAGTTCGCAAGATATGGACCATATCCTTGACAACTCTTTACCTTCAAGTAGCATGGCAAGTGTTGAAACAATGGTTACTAGTATTCCTAAAGAAAAGATAATCAAAATATATGAAGAGTTAGTAAACCTACAACATGAAGTGAGTCTGAAAACATTTCCAACACTACTATTCCTACCATAGATAACATACACCACATGATTGAAAATGAACAAGGAATAAAACTTGCATGTAACTTAGCTCAGATCTTTGGCAAACATCTTACCTCAACCACTAGTTATGCTCAACCTTTGAAAAATGTTCAAAGTCAAGGAGGAACCCAAATTCCTCCTCCCATAACTATTTCCTCTATTTCTACTTATAACAACCCTCAAGTTACAACAACGATTCAACCTACTAGTAATTTTTTTCCTACCTTGGGTATTTCCACTAGTAATCCTTGTACCATTATGGCATCTCACATCATATCTCCTACCACTTTACCTACCATAAGAATTCCATTCACTTCCCCCTCAAACACATATACACCTCCATAATATTCACCTTTTACAAAAAAGATCATCCCTTCAAAAGAAAATTTCCACCATAAATCAAAATTAAAATGGCCAACCATCATACTATGTCAAAATCAATCCCTTATCCTTGGAGATATTAAGAACACCAATACCAAAAGGTATAGAGATTCTTAGGTTTGAGAAATATGGACAAAAAGGAGATCCTTTTAACCATGTTTCCACTTACACCATCTTATCATGTGACTTTATCCTTGAGGATAAGCTCTTGGCTAAGCTTTTCCTTAGGTCCTTAAAAGATACAACTTTAGAATGGTTTTCCTCATTATTGAATAACTTGATTCATTCATTCAATGAACTTGGTGAGGCCATTATTAACCATTTCCATGTGCACATGACTACTAAGATGACCTTAGCTGATTTGATGAGATATAAGCAAAAGGATGATGAAAAAGTTACTAACTTTATTTCATGCTACCTATCACTTTATTCCCAAAATTGATATAAAGATTCTCGATCCTCACCTTCAATGGATGTCACTGAAAACTTACAAAATAGATACAAGTTAAGCTTGGAATGATGGATTTTCCTTCCTTTGTACACTTTTGTACTGCCTTTTGTGATTATCAAAACTTAGTAGTTGTGAAAAAAAACCCACCTCTAGTTGTCGTGAAAAGTGTAATAACCCCCATAGATTAAACATGATTAAATTCAGAAATAACACCTCATCAAGCACAAAAGAATGGCTCATGTCCAATGTTGAAGAAAAGAGACAAGAATTATATTAAATTAATAATTTGGGGTACATGTGCCAATTATAAGGCAATTCATATGTGAACATTTCACTTACAATAAACCTCTTGGTCGATACCAAAACTATATAAAATACTGAAACTTGAGCCTTCCTGATAGGATCCTTGAACTTTGAACTCCTTCAACCATCTTGAGGGCAAGAACATTGTGGGAGTGTGTTTCCTCCCTACCATGAAGTGAGACACTTCCCCATAATTCTTCAGTCCATTGAAGAATACCTGACCCAACATGAGGAAAAACTAGTAATGCAATATTGAATAGGAGTAATGGAATATGTGTACAACAAGTTATATCAACATCTAGTCATATAATGATCATCACAAGATTATTCCAAAAAAATAATCATTCTTGATGCTTGCGCACATTACACAATCATTCATGCAAGCTACATGACAACTTACCATCAATGTTTCTTAGTCCCAAAATTTCCAAAAGAAACAAGTAAATCTTTGCAAATACAAGTATGTGAACTGTAGATTTTAGGTGTAGGTGTTATGACTCTCTTGCTCAATTAATTAGGGTTTTTCACCTAAAGGAGAGAGATAGACCCCACACAAAATCTAGGTGCTTCACTCAAACTAATGCAAGTACAATGAAAATATGCCTAAATGAAATTATCTAAATACAAAAAAATGATAAAATGGATTGATTATTTATGCAAAACCTAAGAAATATGAAGTGCTTGAAAACATAGTGTTGTATGCAGAAATGAACTAGAAACATAAACAAATGAAAACATAACTTAATGAAATTGAATGGAGTGTACCTAGAGGTAGAATGTTGATGCTGGAAGATTATGGAATGTTTCAAAAATCACTATTGATGACCACTAGGACTCATTCGCCATAGATGGCGAACTAGTCTTGCTTCTAGTAAATTCTGCTAAAACGGGTTTGGGGATGCCAAGAACTGAAATCCTCATAAATCACTTTTTCCAACCTGACAATGGGACTAATTCACCATCGATGGTGAATTAGTCCACCTACAGAAATCTACAAAATTTAAAGTCAACTCTGTGGGTCCAAATCTATACATGTTTGCTTGTTAGGTTGATGGATCCAAATCTACAGAAAAAGGGATGAATGTTGTCTCCAAGCTTGAATTAGGTCTATTTTGACTTGAATAGCCTTGATGATATGTTCACCACCTTTCAATACCTATCTCTTTGACAAATCTTCCTACAAGACCTGCAAACACACATGCAAAGAGGGGGAAAATGGTTAAGGGTTAGAGTATAGGGATTCACCTTGGTCAAATCTCACTTTGGTAATCAAACCCTTGATAAAGAAATGAAATAAGAAAGGAATGATGAAAAAATAACATGCAAGTTTCATGAACTCACCAAACCCTTTTTGTTGAAGTATGAAGATATGTTAATGGCTGCTCCAAGATGCTTGATAATTGCTTGATTAAATGATGCTATGATGCTTAAGTGGATGCAAGAATGAATGAGATGATTGAATGGGTGAATGAGATGATAAAATGAGGGAAAAAAATATATTTATACACACTTATGCCCTAATTTCCAAAAAATACATCACAAGTCGACCTAAGGTCTTCATGAATAAAAACCTAGAAGAAATTTGAATTTGTTTTGGATTTTGTGACAAGAGGGACTCATTCGCCACCCATGGAAAATGGGTCCCACTCAAGGCATGTAAGTGGGCGTCGGGGATTAAGTTGTATTTAATGATGTTTGTCAAGTTTATATTAAAAAAAACACTTAATTAAGGCCTGTAAGTGCATAAAGAGGCCAAATAAAGCATAAGAAAGGTGTAATTAGTGGTGACAAGCCTAGAAAAGTGTGGAATTTTGTTACAATACTTTACAACACTTTAAAATAAGACTTAGTAAGGGATAAAAAGGGAATATTTAGATGAATTATAATAAGAAAAGTCTAGAAAAGTGTAGAAATGTGTTACAAAACTTCACAACACCTTTACAAGACATCATAAAATCTTAATAATTTGAATATTCAAGACCTAAAGTGAATGTATAAGTCACATTACAACATTAAATACAAGCAAAATAGGCCAAGCATCATAGGAAAAATACCTAAATGACCATGAAAATGTTCAAAGATCCATTTTTCTATGGTACTCAATTTGGGGCTTATGGAACTCATGGTTGTTCACAGTGAGAAGGCCCAAAGGTGAGAAACATACAATCGGATGGTATGTATTCACAAACACACAGGTGGCTATGGGGAAAGTCATTCCTCAGAATGGACTTCCCACTCAACCATACCAAAGTTATACCTCCTGATAACTTTAATAAAGTGCCACAAAGGAAAAATTATTAAGTTGGTGTTAAATCGCATAGTGGAAAATGAGATCTGGGGTGAATTATTGTCACAAAATTCAACCTTTAGAACTTATCACTTATCAATCTCCATTACACATTATCTATTATTGGCACGAAAGCATGAAACATAGATAGCGTAAAGTAACTCCATGCATAATAAAATACACCAAATTTTACGTGGAAAACCCAAGAAGGGAAAACCATGGTGAGGGATGAACTCCACAATATAAAGTGAATCGTTGAAAATAAAAGCCCACCGCCAAGGACCATCAGCCCGAAGGACTCACTATCCAAATACAAAATCTCTCTACTTACAAGAGAGGCTCGCTACCTACAGAAAGGATTAACAAAACAAAATTGGGCTTTACAACCAAAATGAACTGAGAATAGTGCACCTAACCAGTGATGATGTAGTTTCGGTGATGCTCAGAAGACTAATTCAACACATTTCATCTTTTTGCTCACTCTGCTATTCTTTTGTCTCTATCTCGCTATCTCTCTATATCAAAAATTTTCCACCATATTCATTTATATATTTGATCTTTCCTGCAAGCATCAAATAGGTCAGCCTAATTAGATGCACTTCTTATTTACCAAAAATACTCACTATCAGCTCCAATTATTCACAAAATATTTCAAGAAGCTAATTCAAACTTCCAACATGCTACATTATGTCGGAAAGGACCTAAAATAGGTCGCACATAGATATGCATAGAAAATTTCATCGAAACACAATTATCCCAAGAAGTCATTTAGGAATAATGCAAAAAGATCAATAAACATTCTGTACAAGCACTAGATATGTGAGATCTTGAGAGTACGTGCTCCTATCGACTACAAACCATTTCCCAAAACCGCAAGCATCAACTACTAATTGCGGAGAAATGTGGACTAAAATACTAGAGAGAATAGCTTGAAAACGGGTTTAGATACCGAACCAAAATACTGGATTAAGCTATATCTTAAACTTGCAGACACAACATGGTGACATCAATGACAACAAAAAACTATAGAGAGAGTTAATCTTCATTTTTCCAACAGTTGTTTCATACTTTATGAGACAAGCAAAGCTTTGCATGCTTAGAACTCATGAACAAGCAGGATGGCACCACAAGCATGCAAGCTATGTTATGCAAGGTGGCCATGTAAATGCAAAATATAAAATGTAAAATGCAATATGCAAAAGATTTTCAAAGGATTCTTGCTTAGTTCATGCGAGGTCTATTACTTAGGGAACATTGTGTCTAATTTCTCCAAGAGAGGACCAATCAAAGAATAGAATATTCACAACTTATGGGATGCAGTGCGTCACATCAGGCCACTAAGAGGAATGCAATATGGGTGTGTGCAAGAAATTGAGTCCACTTTTTGGCCAAAAAGTGGAAGTGTTTTCCTGATTTTTAGAATTTGACACATTTGACCTTAAAATTTGAAGCACTTAGAGATGAAATCTTTAAAAAATTCACTGCTCATAAAATGTATTACTCGGAGTCTAGTTTCCAAATATGTAATTTATTTCAATACCCAAATTGTACAAATTGATTTTCAATAGGCGTTTCTAAAAACCACTGTTTAAAAGTCACTTTTTTTTTACCATACCATGCATGTGGTATGACATCCAGATTTTGACTTTAAATAATCATATTTTTCTAAATCCTTTGGGAAAAAGAATCATAACTCATTGAAGTACGTTTTGGATTTTTTTGTAATTTTTTTTTGAATATATATATATATATATTTGAATTTATTGGCCATATTGTTGTTTTGAAAAATTGTCATTTACATGCATAAGATGACCTAAACTTATCATTTTTGTTTTTTTTAATTGAAAGAATTTCTAAATTTTGTTCTCGCGGGTAACTGCTTGTCAAAATGTTATGTTGATCAAAAGTTATTAAAATAGTAAAACCCTAATATTTAAAGTTTATGGACCAATTTTATTAGAAATTAATTGAAAAATAGAAAAAATAATCCACTTGTAAAAAAAATTACATATTTAGAATCAGAATTGTCTCATTTAAAATGGGTTTTAATTTTGTCAAAAAATTCTACAAATAAAGTTGTCAGCCATATGTCCAAAGTTGGTATTTTTCTCTGACATTGTTAGGACCTTCAACTTGTAGGTCAAACCAGGTTGAAGGCCTAGGTTCAGATTTCCAATACTTTTCCTGAACCAAAATCCTAGGAAAAAACCCAACCACAAAGCTAATAGAAATTCAAATTTTTAACAACGAGATCACACTTTATAAAACAGGATCCCATTTTATAATCAGGATCTCGTTCTTTAATTTATAATATTCAGACTATTGGAAGGGAAACGGGATCCTGTTTTCCTTCCAACGGTCCCCACATTAAATATCGGGGAATGGGATCCCAATTATAGAACGAGATCCTGGTTTTTATAAATGGGATCCCATTTCTTTTATGTAAATTTATTCCCAAAAAATATTGTGAAGTCTGCAACTTCACGTGTATGACCGAGAGCAGTAAAATTGAACTATTTTTCATGAGCTATTGTATTTACAAGAGGTGAACTTGATTTTTAATTGATTTTTTCAAACGAGGCATCATCTAGCACCATTTTGAAGTGTTCTGTGTTAGTTTTGTGTTTAGAGGGAACAAAAGGTCTTCAACTTGGTAAATATGGATTGAATTTCTTTCAAAGGAGGCAATGCAGCTGTTTTTCAATTTTTAAAGTGGAATTGTGCTAGTTTTCTACTCTTGTTTTTAGGAACACAAGAGGAAGAATTTTGTCCCAATAGTACCAACTTCCAATTTGGATTGAAGATTATAATTTCACTATTAACATTCATCGTGCTTGGTGAATTTTATAATCATGGGAGATAAAGCTCGTGAATAAGAGAAGGAATACATTGACTCCTCAAGAAGTTGGAAGCAAATAGAGAGAAGGAGAGACAAAAGAAAAAGAGAAAAGAAGAATGAATTAAATCAATGAATGATGGTGGAGCATCCAATTCCACAATTATTGAAGATGAAAACATTGAGGATACCATGGTTGTAGATGAAGCTAATTTGCAAGGAGTCAATTTGGAGAAGAATATGATTATACAAACAAGTCCTACTATGTCTTCAAATCCCTCTTTTAATGCTATGGAGAATGTTTCAATATGCACAAATCCAGGTACGTCTTCAAATCCACATGTTAGTGAAATGGTAAATTTGTATGTAGAAGTTTTACAAGATCCAGGACTTAATGATGTTGACATTGATGATATTCAGAGAGATGAAACTTTTATAGAATTTTTTGGAAATGAAAAATAAAAATCTTTTGTTGCAAATGAAAATCACAATGATCATTTTCTTGAAAATGAAAACAAAACCTATAATTTTGATGAAAATGAAAATGAAAACCGTTTTGTTGATGAAAATGAAGATGAAAATGTAAATGAAAATGAAGATGAAGATGAAAATGAAGATGGAAATCTAGAATGTGATGTTTTAAAATTTTAATTAAAATACTTTTTTAAAAATTGGAAGTGGTGTTTTCGATAATATTCCTAGTCAAATTTCTTCGAGGCAAATAAGAACACATGCTAATAGAATATACACCAAATTATTTTATCGTAAAAAAATTGCATTTCAATGTCAATTAATGATACAATTGATGAGAATGAAAAAAATGAGGAAAGTAATGAAAAGGTTAGGCTTTTATGTTAAACCAAAAAGAAAATATCAATCATTAAAACATGTTATGTCTACTGTTGCTAGTGTCATTCAATCTATTGGGAAAAATAGTTGATCTAAAGATAAAAACGTAGGAAGAAGAGCTATAACAACTGCTATAGTTAATAAAGAAACTTTGAATAAAATAATGGTAAGCAATATTAGTGAAGTTTTAAAAATACATCCTAAAACATTGCTAAGAGCGGAAAAAAGAAGAGAAAGTATAGAAAATGATCCTATCAATCAATGTTGGAGTTTCAATGGACAACTACCGAGGTCTGATATGAAATTGAATGTTGAAATTAAATCTTTGATAAAAAAATATCGGCATGATAATACTAGGGTTTCATCTAATGCTAGAGATGTTTTAAAATTAAGGGTAGGATCCAAAGTTTGTGATCCTCACCCAAAACACCTATTAGATACAACACAAACTAAATTTTATAGAAAATTTTGTAGCAATTTAGTGTAACCTGGTAATATTAAAATAAGTCAAAGGTCTTTTGAAAAATGTAAACCTTGGTATGTAAAAATTAATAAGCAACGAATATCTTGTTGTTGTAAAATACATGTTCAATTTCATTATTTTTATGATGTTTTTTGATATATACGTTGTACCTTCCATACTAACATGACTATACAGGAGTGTGGTATTGATATGCCACCTGAAGTAATAAGAGAGTTTATTTCAAGATTATTTTGTGAAAAATCTAATGATAAATTATTTTATTTAAGTTCTTGTATTTCTGGACAATGCATTAACTGTGGAAATATTTCATTTTTAAGAATTTTTCTGTGTGAAAGTGTTGATCATGATTTTGGACAACAATTAGTAGATGTCAAAAGATTTATGAATGTTCACTATTATTTAAAATATGGAAAAATAGGAAAGCATTGTGATTTAGTTATATAAAAAGTTAGTGTGCATGAATTCATGAGTGAATTTAAGAATTAAATTTTACCAAAATATGTCATGCACTCTAAACATGCTTGATGGCTTGATGGCCAATTTTGTGCATGTAGAAACACATTTCCAATTGGTACTATA
>VDFB02093717.1:0-63129 GCA_007258455.2 Sequoia sempervirens | reverse complement strand
TACATCGATCAAATTGTTTATCTATCATATATGATATGTTTTGAATTTATATTTTTATATTGTGTTGTGTTTACTCATGTTGTAATTGACAATGATTTTTGTTGTTAATTTGTTTAACTTATATGCTTCATGAAGGTCGTCAAGGCATTAATGGCCGACTTCCATAGGGACTTAAAGGTTATCACAGACAATTTAGTAGGTTGCCCTTCTATGAGCAACTATAAATTGTGCATTTTTTTGATACAATGCATATTGGAAAGAATATAACAGAAATGTTATGGAAAATATTGCATGGAAGGCATGAGAAAGAAAAAATTGTAAAAATTTGTAGTGACATTCAGGAAGCCAATCATGCAATGAAAAATGTCATTGAATTGAATAGTGATGGAGATCAAATTAATATAATTGCCCTTCCTTGGTTATTAACAGAGCAACAAATCAATTCTATAAAAGAAGTCATACAAAAAATTCGATTTCCCATAGGATTTGCTGCGAACATAAACAATATAATAACAAAGAAAGGTGAATTTGGGTCAGGGATGAAAACGCATGATTGGCATACCTTCATTAAGGTAATTATTCTGGTATATTATATACACTTGTATAATGTATGTACTTTTTAGTGTATTGTGTTTACTACTTTTGGAAAAATAATGAAAAGATCATTTTATAATTGTTGCAGTACGTTCTACCTCTATCTCTCCCAGACAACTTTGACAACAATGTCAAGCAAGTTATATATGATCTTGGAAAATACATGAGGTAAGTAGCGAGTTTTGTTCAATTCACTGTATACATCTTATAATTGCCATTTATTTTACTTGTTATGTAATATATTATATATTTTTGTTAAATATCAAGTATTATATTCAGGTTTCTGAATCACTTTGTAGATGGCTATCATCTAAAGAACTACAAAGAAGATATGCTTATTGAAGAGAAAAAATTCCTTTGTCTAATGTAAAAGTGGTAAATGAAAAGTGTCTACCTTCAACATTTTTCAATGCACAAGAACACTACCTCATACACCAAGTTGAGGAGATTGAATTATGTGGACCTGTACACACAAGGTCAATGTGGATGGTTGAGAGGCACTTGAAATTTTTGAAGGCTTTGGTTAGACAAAGAGCACATCCTGAGGGTTCTATGGTGAAGGGATATATGGTATACCAGACCATGGTGTACATTAGTGAATATCTTCCTAAGTTTGCAGCAAAGATCCATTTAGATCGTATTTGGGATCCCAACTCTATTAACAAATTCGAAGGGTAGTACCTGTTGGGGAAAGGTAGATTGAGGAAAGTGAGAGGTAATTATAAGATGATCATGAAGATTAATTGGAATGCATTTTACATATGGTTTTTATGTATATTGTACTTATTTAATTTTTAATCTTCAATATACATCAATTATAAATTAAGGTCGTATACTGTGGTATTTAACTAATTATACGTCGTTTGTGAATTTCAAATTTTTCTGATATAGTTGGTCGAGAGTGAGATGCACTACATTTGTACGTCACAAAATATCTTGATTAGATGACGGTATGGATTGAATGATGTCAACAATCTAGTCACACATTAACATGGGAAGGTGTGGCTTCATTGATTAAAGAAGCTCATCGTAATGGAGATTCCAATGTTACACAAAAGGGAAATTGATTTAGAATATTTAAGAGATAAAACGGTGCACGATAAATATATTAATCAACTGCATTATTTAATTATTTTTAAGTATATTGATGTATATATATCTTGAGATTGTTTTCTTTGCATACATTCGACCAAGAATAAATATGTTTATCAACTGATGATATTGCAATAATTTTACATGTTTGACATATTGCAGGTGAAACACCACAAGGCTATGTGGTGCAATGGTATTAAATTTTGAATCAAAATGTTAGATGACATGAAGAAAAATTGTGATTCTGGTATAACTACAGTCTTTCAGGTGACTAATGTTTCATCTAGAAGCTTAATATACACATCCGTAAGTCCTAAAAATTGATACTATGGGATTTTGAATGATATACTTGAGTGTGACTTTAAGTCCTTCAGATTAATTTTGTTCATCGTCCTATGGTATAGGCTACAATTGAATGAAAATGATCCTAAGAGAACTGTTATTGAACATGATAATGGATTTACCATGGTTAATACAAGGTTGATTGAGCGAGCTGGAAATGAGCCCTATGTTCTTCCAATCCAATGTGAGCAAGTATTTTACTTAGAGGTTCCAGGTAAACCGGGTTGGTCATTTGTTGTTAGACATGATCCAAGAGGAAGGCCTGAAGTATAATGCGGAAGAAGAAGGCCAAGATACATCAAGAACTAGAAGATGATGTAGATGATGATCAGGATCAATGGTTAGTTGATGATGTCCCCGACAAAGATGTTGAAGAGGAGGAACTAGATGATGATGATGTAAGAGTTAATGTTCATGAAGATGACATCCGTGTGGATGATGACATTATCAAAACTGATATCGATGACGATGATGATGATATGACCAATCCTTACAATGTCGAATCTGGATCGGATGATACAGACAAAGAGTTGGATGAAGAAGAAGATCAACGACATTGAAATGTATAAGTTACTTCATTATATTATCTATTTGATATTAATTTCTTGATAGAATTATATTTGACTTATGTGGTTGCATAATTAATTCATGATGTTTTTAATTTTTATGCCATTACATAATTAATTTAATGATGTACCTTTTAATGTTTGAAAGGTCAAAAAATTAAAATATTTCAATAGTGATGTTAACAACCTTGAAATTAGTGTGTTTTATGTTTCATGTGATCATAAAAGATTAAAAATTTAGTTGTACAGGTGGTTGTTCAGTGGTTGACGTGTATGTTGGTTCTTTTACAATGTAACCGCTTGTTCTAATATACCTATGGAAATTGCCAATTCCAAATCTTAAGGCAGCTTGAAGGACCCTCGGAACAACCGGATGAGACTTTTAAAAGTTTTGTATTAATTTCTACCGCGAAGACCCCGAGAGGGTGATCCCTCAATGAGTTTGGCTAACCTTTTGCACCATTATTATATACAACATTGACAATAGCAGATGATCTCACTTAATTGCTCAACACGATAAGATAATATCAACTAGGATTGGTTGTTCATAGACAATATCAACTATCTCGAGCATGAGATAACTAAACACAATCCATTGTATAAGATAGTCAATGATTTGCAATTTGTAGCAAGTTCTAGGCAAAGAAAAACAAATACTGAACTACATGAATAGTTACAACTTATATCAGTGCTATATATCCATTGCAGGAGTCATTCATAAGCTTCTATAGGTTTATAACATATTTAAATCATCACATATAAGATCCCTGACAATATTGCATTACAATTTCATCAGTGTGCATTCTAACCCAGGACTACTTATCAAATCCTTATACAACACATATCTGCCTATAATCCCATTCAAGCATTTTGATTAATTCCTTGAATTAAAGCTAAAATAGAATCATACACACCACACGAAGGGGAGATGGATAGTAAAACAACTTTAAGTTATTTTCCCATCTCAAAGTTCGATATGCATGGGCCAATGGAGAGACATGAGCTCCTCGAATTTTTATTTCAACTCAAATGCTAGTATCATATACAACATTAAATCTCTATGAACTCAAAACCTATTACATAATGACTAAACCCAAATTACTTAAACCATCAGACTTTAAAATTAGCCAACTTCACCTAGACTCTAATACAAAAGCTATCTAACTTGTTAACCCGCATCAACACTTGAAATCCTTCTTATAGAAAATGAAGGAGAAAACAAGCGCCTATCAAAAAGTACACTGCCACTAGTCAATTGGAGCACCTCGCATATTCCAAAATTTGTTACAACAACCACCACCTTTGAAAAATATTCTTGTTCAAAAATCATTACAACAACAATCATCCTCAAGCATATTCTCATTCATCATGCTCATGGAGGAAGGTTGATGCAATAAAAACCACCCTAAACCCACGCCAAGAAAGTCATCCATACAAAGTGGGAAACATTGTAACCGAATATTTGATTTGCCACTCATTGGTAGCCCACCTTTTTGATTTCCATCATCATTCAAATACTAGCCACCCACTCGTATTCTTCACACTTGCCGGCCAAAATCAATCACTTTTTACCTTTGTACTATAAGGAAAATACTATCGCTACCCTGACAGCAACTCTTCAAAAGATTCCAAAATGAGCCGTACCAATAATCTTTATCCATACAATTTAACAACAACATAACCGAGTCATCACAAATTTTTAATTTGATTATTGATGACCTCTACTTGTTTGATCCTCGCTAGTTGAGTGTTCTGACCGGCCATCGGGCTATATAAGGTAACAAGCAGGTTACCCCCAATCACAGTTCTTTACCAACTCCCCACCTTCCTACTTAGATCATCTCGTAAGGTCTGAAAACTTTGCAATGATTTAACTAATATATAAGTAGGCTTCAATGATTAGCTCATTATTTGCATCAAACCTTGCAGGCTTTTAGTCATAACATCTAGATTATTTCCTTAGGATCCCAATTTTGAATTATTGGAATCACTATCTCCTTATCCCTATCAATATTATTTATTGCTTCAGATAGCAAAGAATACAAAGAATGCATAGAGGGCAGTTTATTATCCACCTTTTCATTTAAATGCTCCAAAACAAGAGTAACAATTTATTTTTCTTTTGAAAGAAAACCCTCCTCTTTTACCCTTAGTGATTGTTGTAATTGATCAATTTCCTGCATGAGCTGCCTCTTTGTTGGATCAACAGAACACTCTGTTTGTTCATCGACTTGTTCTAGAGGAGGGGTCAGAGTAGGATTTTGAATGGGAGACCCTGGTGTAGAAACATTTGGAGAAGTAGGAGGCATTGATACTACTGTGGAAGGTGATGTGCTGGTTCGTGGAGCATTGGATGTTTCCCCAGTATGTCTATACTTGAACCTTTCTACTTCAGTTTGCAGCTCAACATTCCTCTGTTGCATTTTACGATATTCTTCAACTAAAATGTTATACTTCTACATTAGGCTCTTTCTTTCAACATCCTCCCTTTCAGCAGTCTTTTGGGCCAACTTGGCCACATTCATAGTTAAACTAGTGGCTTCGGTTGTTGTAGTCTCTGAAGCCCTCTTTATTATTAATCCTCCTTTTAAATTTGGATTAATATCAGCAATGTCTGGCTTTCTTCTTTGTGGAGCCAATGCCCAAATTGCCAAGGTCTCATATTCTTCACTGAAGGCAGAGTTTTGTAATGTTTCCTTAACTTCTTCTTCAGAATCCTGAAAAGGATTCTTGGACTTCATAATGGCATTGAAAGCCACTGCATCTACGATGTCCCATTCAGGAAAAATCAAAACACCAGCCTGACTCACAAGTTGTCTCCCTTCTTCAGGAGTGATGTTTTTGAACTCTTCCATTAGTTCATCTTTTACTTCATCATTCTCCCCCGGACCCGACTCGCCGTGCCTTTAGTTCTCTTCTCCTTGTGATTTATTTTGATATTCCTCAAATTTCATCCTCCATGCCACCAGAAGAATACAAGCAGTCTTTACAAATGCATGTCATCTAAGAACTCCCTTGCAAGCTCTCCATTCTGTGACATCCTGCACACCCTATTCCTTCATATCCAAATTGATAGAACCAATTTAGTCGACCTAGGGAGGGGATGGCATACCAACCTACATGTCTTGATCGCGAACAATAATTTCATCTCAGGAGATCCCTGTGTATGTGATTAGTTCTCTTTGCCTCAGGGCTTGGCTCAGTGTGTGGTGGATGGGGACCTGCGACCGGTGGTGAAGATTTTAATTCAATAATTTGACACCTGTGTACTTTGAAATTTTGGGCCCCGGGTTGTGAAGGCGCCTTCATTATTTTCTTCCCTTCGCCTACTCTTCCTCATCACCGCTAGTATCTATTTTCCTCCTCTATAGATGGGTCACTTTCTAGGTCGGCCATACCGCCTTATTTCACTGGCATATCACTTTGTCCTTTTGCATATCCGCATTCTAACTTTAAATTTATCTTTTTGGTTGTCACTTGCGTCCATTATCTCCTCCCTGAAATTATTCATTAAAAAGTCAATTCTCTTCTGGTATGGAGTGAATTCCATCAATGGATCATACATCAGATCCATTTCATGCACAATATCCAGTAGCTTACTATAAGCTATCCACTTTTTTCTTGTTTAATTCCTATCTATTTAAATCAAATTCATTCTTGATCAGGTCCTCAGAGAAATTGAACTCATGTGCAAATTTTCCACCTTTTATTCTTTGTCTGAAAAGAGCAAAGAAACCTTCAGGATCATGTTGTTGCCTTGGACCAAATCTCATATGGTAATCAACAAAGAATTTTTCAAAATGTGTCCAGCGTCCCTTTGAAAATGTAAATTCAAACACTACTGTATAATCAGGGAATAATTTTTCCTTCCCCTTTCCAGTTAGGTTATCTTCATGAATAAACCCCATCTGCTACATAACTTCGACAAACCCTAGTCTCGGTGGCACATTGTATGGTAGTATGTGAGGGGTTCCTTGAAATCCATATATTCTCAGGACAATGCTGACTGGATATGGGATAATGTCACCCCAGTTATGTAAAACCCTCAATTCTGGTTTCCTATCCTTTGGCTGAAGGAAATCATGCAGTTCCTGAGGGATCCTAGGTACATTTACCATCACTCTAGCCCTCAATCTTGTAGCAAAACAATTATCAAATTGCACATAACTGATGCTTTCCTTATTATAGGAAAAATCTGTAGCTCATATCTGTACTGGCAATATTTCTCCATTAACTGATTATCTTAAGTTCATATTCTCAGCAAAGAAATCAGCATTCCTAAACAAGAACATAAGCATCAACATAGAATACCAAAAGAATTGAGTACTAGTATCACCATTCTGCAGCTTTGATAGTCCTTCATCTATCCTCTTTGTTAATGAATTCAGCTTAGATAAGATATAAATGATGATTGCTTAAGCATCATCATCGTTTGTATAAGACCTAATACCTTTCATATTTTTCTGGAAATAAGTAATCAAATGAATTTTATAAAGCATGTATAAAAATCATATGATATTTTGATATTGCATTGTTTAAATTTGGGAGTATTTTAACACATCTGCCATGTGTAAGGGTATGTCTATTTGTTAATCTGAATTAACTTTAGTTGAGAGAAGAACCCGCGCTCTTAAAGAACACGTCTCTTGAGTAGACGTGCCTCCACATGTGGAGACACGTCTTCTCAAGAGATGCATCTCTTGGAAGTGAGTCTTCTATCATATATTAGATGATTCAAATCTGAATATGCAAACATAGAAATCATTAATGTTCTGCATTCAGTACATTCGACAATAATAGAAGTCTTCAGAAAAACTTTTTATCTTAGAAATTATTTCTCAGAAATATCTAGCTTAGTTTATTCTTAGTTCTATAGGATCCCTTTCTGATTTTGACTCAGATTTGTTTACATTTACATGGTATCAGAGCCACGTTGTACAAATCCCAAACAAATCTAATATCAGTTTGCTCCTGAAAATTCATATTTTCTAAAATCGAATTTACTCGCATTCTTCATAATGTCAAGTGTGATCATATTTGAAGATCGCTTTGCAGGAGCAGAAAATTTCACATCATGGAAATTTAGAATCATGATGATCCTTAAGGAACATAAGGTAGACTCACTTGTGAGAGAAAATTTGGAGCAACCTAAGTCTGAACCTGAGAAAACTCAATGGGTAGAAAACAATGATAAGGCCATGAAAATCCTTGTAGATGCAGTTAGGGATCACATAGTGCCCATCCTAGCTAAACATGAATCTGCCTACCTCATGTTCAAATCTCTTGAGAGTACCTATGAGATCAACAACACTAGTAGGACCCTTGCATTGAAGAGGAAAATCAACAATATCCAAATAAACGAAGGAGAAACTATTAATGCATACTTCATGAGGATCATTGAACTAAGGGATCAATTATCTACAATTGGATATCAGATTGATAGCAAAGAATTAACATTAATTGCACTAGGAGGCCTACCAAACTCTTGAGAGTCATTTTTTCAAGGGATAAGTGCGAGATATAAACTCCCCAAATTTGATAGGTTAAGATCTGACTATTTACAAGAAGAAACTAGACTCTTGTCAAAGGAAAATAAGCAGAAACCTATAGATGAGGATATTCAAGTTTTAAACACAAATTCTCTTAAGAAAAGTAAGAAGAAAAACTCCAAGAAAAGAAAGGACATCTCCCAAGTTCAATGTTTTAGGTGTGATAAATATGGACACTATGCAATGAAGTGCCCTGACAGATTAAAACAACAAGCATCATATGCTAAAACAGAAAAGTCAACTTCTGATTATGATTCTGAGAAACTTGTATTTTAATCTGCCTTATCAAGTCATGTATCTATCAATATCAACAACTGGGTGATTGATAGTGGTTCTTCAAGGCATATCACAGGGTTTAGTGAACACTTAGACACTATGACTGAAGAGTTTGATGAAGAAGTAACAATTGGGGATGATTCAGCACATCCGGTAAAAAGGGGTTGGAACTTGCTCCATCACATTGAAATTTGGTCTCTCCCTTCAACTCATTGGAGTTTTATTAATACCTGGAATAAAGAGGAATCTAATATCCATCTCAGCTCTTGAAGACAATGGATATAGGGTTACCTTTATGGATGGGAAAGTTCTGACATGGCCTAAGAACTCAACTTTGAAGAAAGCTCTAACCTTAGGTGTAATACAAGGAATTTTTGAATGTTGAGATTAAGAGGGAGCTCTCATGATAGATCTAAGCACACTGAGATCCCCTATCATTATGTAAGAGATATGGTGGAAAGGAAAGTAATTCAGTTGGAGTATAGTAGTACAAATGATCAAACTGCAGGCATTCTCACCAAGCCTCTCTCCCGAATCAAGATAGAGCACTTCAGGAAGAAACTTCGTATGTTGAAATGTAATTTGTTATTTATGTTTGAAATTCAAATTGTTTATCAAATTGTACTAATATATAAAGATTTTTAATTGTGTAAACTCTTTTGTCATGTGTGTGACTCCATGATTTTTTTGGGCCTACTATCTTGTGTACATTATTGAAAGGTGACGATCTTTCTAATAATGAACACTTGTATTTGACATTGTAAAGTGACAACTCTACAATGATAAGCTATCATGATAGATATCATGTGACTTGATATCTGTGAATATGTCATGATGGTATCTCTTAGACACTTTGATGGATATCATGAGACTTGATATCATCTGAAGATCATTGTGATCTTTAAGAGATAATCATGGTGGATATTTATATCCGTGGATATGCCATGAATTATGGTAGACATCATATGACTTGATGTCAGTGCACATACCATAATGAAGATGAGTTATGAAGAATGTCATGTGACTTGACAGCTTTGAGAAAACATTCCTTATCTACGATATCACGTGTAAAGGTGATATCCATACTTATTTGATTTGAAATATCTTCCCTAAGCTAAGAGGGAGTGTTAATGAATGGTAGCTTAGATAAGATATAAATGATGATTGCTTAAGCATCATCATCGTTTGTATAAGACCTAATACCTTTCATATTTTTCTGGAAATAAGTAATCAAATGAATTTTATAAAGCATGTATAAAAATCGTATGATATTCTGATATTGCATTGTTTAAATTTGGGAGTATTTTAACACATCTACCATGCGTAAGGGTATGTCTGTTTGTTAATCCAAATTAGCTTTAGTTGAGAGAAGAACCCGCACTCTTAAAGAACACGTCTCTTGAGTAGACGTGCCTCCACGTGTGGAGACACGTCTTCTCAAGAGACGCATCTCTTGGAAGTGAGTCTTCTATCATATATTAGATGATTCAAATCTGAATATGCAAACATAGAAATCATTAATGTTCTACATTCAGTACATTCGGCAATAATAGAAATCTTCAGAAAAACTTTTTTTGTCTTAGAAATTATTTCTTAGAAATCTTTGGCTTAGTTTATTCTTAGTTCTATAGGATCCCTTTCTGATTTTGACTCATATTTGTTTACATTTACACTCTCCACCAAAAAATAAGTGAAGTCATATGTTACAGAGAAGTTATGGTGTTGTATTTGCACCCCCATGAACATGTATGCAATCGACATTACTGCACCAGGGTTGAAACCCAAAATCTGACATAGTGAATAGAAAGTAGCCAGGAAAGGCTTTCCAAAACAATTCAATCTAAAGGGTTCCTGGTCACTAGGGCTGATGTGAAATTGTGAATCCCTTGCCTTAACCAGATGAGGTGGAAGCAGCTTAACCCTAACAAGAGTTTTCAATTTTGCATACTCCTCCTTCATTTCTTTAAGATTAATAGGAACCAAGTCATCACTTGGCTCACTCAAATCAAAAGTCTGTTGGATAATATCTCTGTTAATTTCCAATAGAACCCCTCCATCATTATCTCTGATTACCCATGTGATAGGGTCATATCTTATGGCCACTACTCTAAGTAAGTCCATATCAGGGAACACATTTGGAACAACCAGCTTTCCCATGTCGTACCTCCATCCATTTGAAAAAGGATGAGGTAAATTCCTCTGTCCATACCATAATCTGAACATTTGTAAGCCTATGAGTGGAACCCTAGCATCAACAATGTTGGAATTATTACACACCAACCCCTCCCCTAGGATTTTCCCTCGCATCAACACCAAACCTTTCCTTCTGTCATTTGTTGATAATGGAAATTGATCTAGGAAATCATCGTACAAGTTTCTTTTCAAATACTCAATGTGGCCAGAGTGCTGCTTGGTTGGCGCCATTTTAGACAAACTAGGGCCTCACTATAATGTTACACTTGAAGTGGCTATGACTAAGCAGAGATAGGAAATTACAGAGTAAAAATACCACAATTCCTCACAATTTATGATTAAACAATAGCCCTAACAAAAGATTTTAATGAACTCAGTGACAAGCATAGTAGACCCCCCCACTTTCCTAAATTTAGGTGTAGAATGATTGGGAAATAGAGAAAATTAACTCATGGCATTTTTCACACAAACTCCAATTTCTGGCAGCAGCTGCTCGCAATTTCACCTTTGGCTCTAAAACTATTTTCACAAAATACTTGGATGCTTTGTGATACAAATGAGACAAGTAAATTGATTTTATGTTGATAAAATTCCACTAGTGGATGTCTCATTCGCCATTAAAGCTCACTCGTGGGCCGCACGAACGGCTCCAACCATAATTTTATACATATTTAAATTTGAGCCGTTGATCCTCTAGTTTGATCAAATCATCGACGGCCATCTTCAAAACAGGCTGACATAATCACCAACATGACAATAAAGGGGCCCACTATGTCATATGCTGCGAAGGAATGCCACGTGGTGGTTTCCCGCGATATCGCAATCCTTTGATTTATCATCGCGGGATGGCGGGCACCGTCGATCTTTTAACACAGTCGCCAGCCATGTCGTTAACCTTCGAGTAGCTTTTCTAGCGAGATTATAACATATCCATGGATTTAGAACATGTGCATCTCGAGAACACTTTAGTAATCCGCCCCTTAATACATTTAAAGCCGGCTAGTGTTTCCTTTACTCTTTAG
This sequence comes from Sequoia sempervirens, assembly GCA_007258455.2. NCBI lineage: Eukaryota > Viridiplantae > Streptophyta > Pinopsida > Cupressales > Cupressaceae > Sequoia > Sequoia sempervirens. The sequence goes on along the minus strand of VDFB02093717.1, from coordinate 51,495 downwards.
GCTTCATCAGATGAGACACATGGTGCATGCCCGTGATTTCGCAATCAACCCAAGCACCATCGCAGGATGGCAGGGAACGACTCAGATCAAATGGTAGTTGGTCAGCGATAGCTCAAATTTGATCCCCTAGATAGGACATGTGGTGCCCACCCGTGATTTTGCGATCCTTGAATTCCCGATCATGGGATGGTGGGCACCATTGATATCTACAGGAAATAGATCAATGGTAGCACTAAATCAACCCTTGAGCTCCTCCGGATAGGACACGTGGCGCCCACCCGTGATTTCACAATCCTTGAATTCTCGATCAGGGGATGGCGGGCACCATTGATATGTACAGGAAATAGATCAACGGCAGTACTAAATCAACCCTTGCAAAATAAAACATTCAATAAAAGGAGAATTAGGCATTACTAGGCAGACGACAAATAAAATAAGAGCTGCAGGGTAGCGAAGTTCCTGCCAAAAAGTTATTAAATAGTTATGTTTTAAGAAGTTAGAAACGAAATTATTGATGAGGTGGGACTCTTGTGTAAGAAGAACAAATGATTAAGTTAAGGATTGTATTTGTTGTTATAACTTTAGTTGTAATATATTAAATTATATTTTAGATGGTATATATGTTACATATATATTGTATATATATTATAATATTATAATGATTGTAAAATTATATATTAGATATTATATATGTTACATATGTATTATATAGTGTATATATATTATAATATGTTGTTAATTAATAATATAATATATTAAAAATATATTATTTATTTGAATTTGTTATTAGATTATTTTATATATTTGAATTTCTAATAGAATGGAAAATATAAAAATAGACAAGCTAAGTTAAATGATTTATATTGGTAACATAGGAGACAAAAATTAAGAGAAAATATGTTATTCAAAATTATAAAAAATAAAACAATATGCTACTTATAACACTATTTTTTCATGAAGTGACTATTTAAATTTCAAATAAAAACATAAATATTAAAATATATAACATAAATTTTAATTTATTTTAAAATATAAAAATCTAATTAAAATGTGGTAATTTATTTTTTAGAGTTTAGACTTAGATTTCTATTTTCCCTATTTTTATTATTTTGATCTTGCATGCTTACATTAACCATAATTCATTGATACATAGAGAGATAATATTTTTTTTATTTTGATTAATAAAAAAGGTAAGTATTAAAGATTGAATAAATTAAAAATCATAATAAAAGATTGATTCAAGAAGAAAATTATTAAAATTAAAAATTATTTATATTAATAATTAAAATATAAGATAATAAAAAAAATTAAAGGAGCTGAGAATTTTAAACTTAATTATTATAGTGATGTCTTAAACACTATTCTTTTGGAAATATCAAAACTAAGAATGAAACCAACATAAAATTTTAATAAAATATATTTCAATAAAATGATGTGTACACTAAGTTAAAGCATTTATATTTCTAGTCAAATAATATGTAGGGAAAACGAAAACTAAGAAATAAAAATATTTAACAAATAAAAATATATACTATCTATAGCAACATTTTTTTGGGGGCTAGAAATTGATAAATTATAGGTTGGATGGTAAGACTAACAATTTTTGTTATGGTTTGTATTTTTCTTCTGTGGTTTGTTTGTGCTAGGCCCATCTGTCTTTCACTCTCTTTGTTTATGCTTGTGTTTCTCCTTTTAGTTGTTTAGTTGTTTTGTGGGTTGAGGTGTCTATACTTTTTCTAAACAAAACCATTTAAAATTAAATTATATCAATAGTCAAATGCTATGCAAAAAATAAATAAATAAATAAATAAAAAGTCTTGCTTTGTAAAATTGGAAAACCTAATTATTATAACGATGAGTTTGTTTATATTAAAAGAAAGGTAAAGATCACATGAATTATTCACACTTAAAAATTTGGAAAAACATCCTACTTATAGCAATACATTTTTTTCACTTATTAAATAGTGACTACTAAAATTCCTAATAAAATAAATAAATATTATAGTATAGCATAATAGCTCAAATTCTAATTAATTTAAAAATATCAAAATATAATTAAAAGAATAAAAATAATTACCACTGTATACCACTAACCTAAAATAATGAAAAAAGAGATAAAAAGTCTTACTTTCTAAAATTGGAAAGTCATTTAGTCAAACTGCATCTTATAGAAACTAAAAATATATACCTTTACTTGGTAAAATTGAAAAACCTATTATTATTATTATATTAGCACACATTTTTATGTATTAAGAATGTAGAAATTATTATTTTAAAAAATATTATTTATTAAAATTTAACTCTTTTATTAAACAATGAAAAGAATAGTCAATTTATAAGAGTAATCTAAAAGAATGTAAAAAAAAATCTAAATTATATATAAAATAAATATTTCAAAATATAAAATATAAGTATAAATTTAATGAATAGGTTGAATGATAAGATTAGCCTAACATCTAAAAATTAAGGAAGTTATTAAAAAAAGACTAAAATTTAAATATAAATTTGTTGATTAAACTATAATCTTCTTTAAAATTTAAAATATTAATATCAATATATTTACTATTTTAATTTAAAAATATTTTAAATTAATATGAAGTATGATTTGTTACAATATATATAAGATTAATAGATGAATACTAAGTATGATTTGTTACAATGTAGGATTATACAAGTGATAAGATTAATAGATAAATACTAAGTATGATTTGTTACTATACATGATTACCCAGTATGATTTGTTACTATGCAGGATTGCCCACCATTCCATAATAATCGTTAATGGAAGTAATGGAAGCACCAAAATCGCTTATATCGAGTGAAAATTGTGTACTAATTAGATTCAAGAGAATTGATTTTTGAAATATATTTTGTTATATAATTCGCATCTATACATTGATAATAGATTGAAAAAATTCAAATAGAAAAATTATTCAAGTTCTCATTAGTTAAAGTGAGAGTTATTAATAACTAGTTAAATTTGGTGGAAGCCTATAGTTCCTTGGCGGGAACTAAAAATTATATTTATAGAAGAAAAATAAAATAAATCTACAATTTGTTTTATAATTTCACTTTTAACTTTAAATGTATGTTCACCATTAAGTTGTATTTTTTTACAATCAGATTTTTATTTTAGATATTTGTTTATAAAATATAAAGATGCATTAAAAATATATTAGAAATATTTTTCTTTATATTATATAGCATTCATAACATTAAATTAACATAGAATAATTTCACAATATCACTTAACATTCATAACTTAAACCTTTTATACACAATATCAAGTTAATTATAAAAAACACATACAATTATTTATAAGCAACTTAAATTTTTTAACAATTTAATAAAATATAATTTAATATAATTAAGAAAAATTAAATAAGAATTATAGACAAATTTATGAAATATTGATTTTGTAATACCCTTCATACTGTTTAGACTTTTTAATTTCTGTGTTAACTTGATACGTTGATACTATGATGATACTATTAGGGTTTGATTTGGTTGGTTGTAGTTTGATGATGTTGTTATCCCTTTAGTGGACATAATCAGTTGATATGACATTATTAGTATGATTGATGATACTCTGTGTGTTGTTTGGATTATTTGTTTATTTAAATGATTTGTCATTAATGTTTATATGTCAATGTGATGATTTTATGGTGATGTTATTTAATTCAGTATTATTATATGATGCAATTGTTTAATAATTAGTCGTGATGCAGTAGTTTAATATCATGTTATCTTATGTCAATTTGGTTAGAAATGTTAGCTCGTCTTTGATAGTATAATTGTTAGAATAGATTAGGTGAGAGGACAGTGTAGCATCACTCGTTCACGAGTGCCCTGCTACACTGCAATTCCCTCTCATGATAGGATGTTTGATTATATATATATACATGTACTACTTGATGTTTATTTGGATGCAGGATTGCAGGAATAAGTCTCGATTCCACCTACTTCAGCAGGACAGGGCGAGCAATAAATTAACCCAATGGGTAAAATGTTGAAAAAGGGAGTAGGCTTGGAAGTGTCCCCGTCCCAAGTCCATCGTCTGTTGTGAGTCGTTGTGTTATGACTGAAGTTTTTTCTTTGCCTTGTATGTAGTTTCTCTGTTGAGTATTTATTTTATTCTTGGTTAGTGTTTAATTAATTAATCGTATTGCATAAAATAATTAATTAATGTTGCATTGTTATTTGATTTAATTGAGAGTTAGAAAAATGTTAAAATTAAATATATAATAAATTAAAAGTGATTTAATTAATTTAAAAGTGCAAATAATTATAATTAAATTAATATTGTTGAGAGTAATTAAATATTATTTTTTTATTAATATTAAATTAGGAAATTATGTGAAGATAATATCTAAATTTAAATAAATTATTTCAATTAAAATTTTAGATAAATGTGAGCTTTTAAAAGCTAAAAAAGGACCAATAAGGAAAGAGGCTTTTTGAAAAAGAAAGCGGAAAAAGATTTATTGATTTTAATTAGTGATTTATTATTTTGATGAAGGGAATTATTCACACAAAAAAAATTTGCTCTATTTTTTTTGGGATCTAGAAAGAAAAAATTTAAGAAAGATAGTTTGGAGTGTTGGAGGTTTTCTGGGGAAAATTATTGTGGGTTTGGAAAGAAAAGAGGGATTCAGTAGAACATTGAAGGCAGAATGTCGAGGAAGGAGTTACAGGAGGAATTCGAGAGGAGGTTACAGGTGGGATTCTCCTTCAGACACAGGATTCCAGGTTTTCCCCTTTTAAATTATTAATACTTCGTAGGTCTGTAAACAAATCTAAATGCTATGTTTTCGAAAATTGTTTGAATGAAGTTTATGTTTTGGAAACTTGTTTGTGTTTAAAACTCTCGAATCTTCTGTAGTAAATTATAGCAGAATTTGTTTTAAAATCCTTCAACATAGTTTAGAAGAGAAAACTAGTGTGCTTGAAATATAAAACAAAAAAAATCATTTCTGATGGAAGATCGAATTTGCATGTTTAAATTTATATTGAGTTATTGAAAATCCATGGTTGAGTTGCTTAGAACCTCGGGTTAAATATATTTATTCATATACAAAGATTAGATATACATATATTATCATTCTGATTGAATCAATTTTCTGGGTTAATTTCTATCTTGTATGAAAACCTCAAGTTTTTATTGGTTTTGTCATAAATTTTGTTTATATATATATTCTCTATATATTATTTAATATATATGTAAATTAATTGTTATGTATATATTTATATATTTAAGTATCTGTTTATACAGAATAAATAAGTGAATGTATTTATGCCTGTATGCTGGGTCTCGGGTTCTGTGTATTGAATATAGAATTTAATTATTTATTTTTTTTATTTTAAAAAGTAAAAGAAACGTCTGGACGAATTCGATTTTCAAAATTCGTGTTGTTTTATTTTATAAAATCTGAATGGTTCATATATAATAAAATAAAAATTAAATTTTAATTATTGGGGGGTGGGGGTCGGCCGAGGCTGTACCATCCACGGCCCCCACTGTGGTGCTGCCACCACAGTCTGTGGTACGCGCGGTACCACAGCCTGTGGGGACCGCGGCCACCACAGCCCGTGGTACATAGTACCCCAGGCTGTGGGGGGGGCTGTGGCCACCACAGGGTGGCATGCAGTACCACCGCCTGTGGGGCTGCGGCCTCCGAGGTAGTGGTACTAATGGAAATTAATTTTAGTTATTAATTTTTTTGTTTTTATGTGGTAATTCGGATTTTGGTTATAAATTAATTTTTTTATAATTCAATTTTTATTTATTTTCGGGTTATAGTATATATATATATATTATTTAATATAAATTTACTATATATTATTTAATATATATTATTTAATATATATAAAAAAAATTAATTAATTAATTAATTAATTGTTAATTTTATGATATGTTTTTTTTAATATAAAATGATTTTTTTTAATAAAAATATTTTATGTTTGGATATATAATTATATATTAATTTGGTGATGTTTCGATCAAAATTTAATATGATAATTTTTACGTGATATAGTTTAATTGAGGAAATTGGAAATAAGCTGTGTGATTATAATTAAATCGAATAGTTAAAATTTAAATGTATGATGTTATCATGTAATTGTGTGAATTTGAATTTAACAGTATGTTTTGTTTTGATTTGAATAATCTCGAATTGTTGATTTAGTTGTTTGATGAAATTGTTGAGTTTGGAAATATTTCTTTATGGAATTGTTCTTAAGTAGTTGTTTTCTTGAGGTTATTCGTCAAGTTGTGGTGGTACTCTCTTCTTTATGTAATTGTGTTGTATGAGAAAACCCTAGGTTTACCTTACCTTCCTTAAGAGTTTATGTTATTGTTAAGGACTTCTAGAGATGGAATGCTTTTCCGTCATGTTCTTTTATTCCCCATGTCGGGCAATTAGGGTTAAGGGTATTGTAAGTCTTCCAGAGAAGTTTGCTTGAGTGGGATGTTATGTGTAGAGGTTCATTTTGTGAATCGCCTTGATGTATTGTACTATGATGTTGTACCCGGTTTCCACGAACGGGGATTTGTGCCTCCTAGGAAATAGGAGTGGGTAACAAAATTTGTACCTCCTTTGGAAGGAGTGTGTTTCCATATTTGGTTCCTCCAGTGTTCGGAGTGAGTTCCTTGTTTTATTTTCTCCTTGGATTGGAGAGGTGATGTTGTCTAGTTACTATTGTGGTATTCTACTTTGTGGTGTTGTCGATAGGAGAGTGGCTCTTTGTGGGGGTCCGACACACAAAGGGGCGCCAGGGTAACCTACCTAGAGTTTAATTAAGTGATAATCTAAATGAATTAATGGGGGGGCTTTCACACTAATAAAGATAAAGGATGTCTCTCTCGTGAAGCAAGTGAATGATAAGGCTAGAGATGAGATGGGACGCATAGTTTTGCGTGAGGGTCCGGCGGCCGGTAGAGGCAAGCCAGGGTAACCCAGGATGGGGGTCCGGTAGCCTAGGAAGGTTGAGCCAGGGTAACTCATGGAAATTTATGCATGACACTCTTCCTATGTCAACAGTTAGCTAGTTATTGTGTGATGTACATGATCTTTGTTCTCTGGAAGCATTGTAACCTCGTGTTAAGTGATATTGTGTTTGTAGTTGTTAAGTGACTTGTGATTGTAGTTGTTAAGTGATATTGTGTTTGTGGTGGTTAAGTGGTTTATTGACTTCTCTTTGGATATTGTTGGAAATAGTCTGTGATATTATGTCTTGAGTCTCATTGATGTGGTGATTATGACTTGTTGTTATGTTCTGAAGTGGTTTGTTGTTGTGCTTTGGATTTGTCATTGTTGAGTATTTAAGTGGTCTTTGATGTTAAGTTGTCTATTTGGAGTTAGTCTTTGTGTATTGTTAGGCGTGCTTGGTCGGGAACCCTTCCTTGTCTACTCTCAGTATGGGGGTGGTTGGGTGGAACGTGCTTTGCACCCCGTTGGGTTCCCATTCTGTTGCAGATGTATTTTTATTGCAGGTTTTGGCGGATATTGATGATCCAATGTCCTTATGTACCAGATTGATGTATATACTCCTGATGTAATGTATTCATTGATGTATTGTCTCCCACGTGTGTTGGGATGACCTTGTGGTAATTGTATATGTGATTATTGAGGTTGTATTTTCAGTAAATTGTATTCTTCTATCATTGGGATGTAATAATTATTTAGGCCATGTATTTATTCAGGATCTTGTGTAATAGTTGGTTATGTTGAGTTGTATCTATCGAAATATGTAACACTTTATATCTTTATAATTCCATGTATTGTCATATGTGCATATGTTATTAATATGGATATAGTTGATAGATATTTTAAATGATGAAATGGGAAAGAATAGATTTACGTAATAGATTAATTACTGTTATCTTAGTATCGTTGTTATGGGTTAGTGTAGTCATGTCACTTCATGTACCCCATTGGAACTAGTTGTGCCTCATAATGCATTGTTATGTTATAATACTTAAGTATGTTATTATATTCTTTTAAAAAAAAAAATTGTTCCGTTGTTATTAGTTCCATTGGGGTTTGCATGGCGGGGCGTGACAGCTTGGTATTAGAGCCAAGTTGCAAACGCTGGGGTCTCTGGGTAGTTGGTCCATTAGGCAACCTCACGTTTGAACTCTGAGCACTCTTGTATTTTATTTTTATTTTGTTTGTTTGTCTAGTGTGCTTTTGTTGTGTGTGGGTTTTGACTAAAACCTATTCCTTGGTGTGTCTTCAGGATGAAGATAAGGAGCACACCTCAGAAGAAGGTTCGTGACCCAATAGTTAGACGGCTTTGGAAGATCAGACTCCAATACAATTATTGCAATTGCTCTGAGCTGTCAGATCTAGAGACCATTGCGGAAGCTCTAAGGAGACTCCGTCGCGAAATAAGGGAATTGACACCTTCTAGCAAGGCAGCTGTTAAGGCGGCCATCATGGCTATCCGAATGCAATCTAGTTAGTCTTGTTGGTTGCTCTATTTTATTTTGTATTTAATGGCTTCCAGGAGTAAGCCATGTCCTAGGGGGGGAGGATGTAATACCCCTCATACTGTTTAGACTTTTTAATTTATGTGTTAACTTGATACGCTGATACTATGATGATACTATTAAGGTTTGATTTGGTTGGTTGTAGTTTGATGATGTTGTTATCCCTTTAGTGGACATAATCAGTTGATATGACATTATTAGTATGATTGATGATACTCTGTGTGTTGTTTGGATTATTTGTTTATTTAAATGATTTGTCATTAATGTTTATATGTCAATGTGATGATTTTATGGTGATGTTATTTAATTCATTATTATTATATGATGCAATTGTTTAATAATTAGTCGTGATGCAGTAGTTTAATATCATGTTATCTTATGTCAATTTGGTTAGAAATGTTAGCTCGTCTTTGATAGTATAATTGTTAGAATAGATTAGGTGAGAGGACAGTGTAGCATCACTCGTTCATGAGTGCCCTGCTACACTGCAATTCCCTCTCATGATAGGATGTTTGATTATATATATACATGTACTACTTGATGTTTATTTGGATGCAGGATTGCAGGAATAAGTCTCGATTCCACCTGCTTCGGCAGGACAGGGCGAGCAATAAATTAACCCAATGGGTAAAATGTTGAAAAAGGGAGTAAGCTTGGAAGTGTCCCCGTCCCAAGTCCGTCGTCTATTGTGAGTCGTTGTGTTATGACTGAAGTTTTGTCTTTGCCTTGTATGTAGTTTCTCTGTTGAGTATTTATTTTATTCTTGGTTAGTGTTTAATTAATTAATCGTATTGCATAAAATAATTAATTAATGTTGCATTGTTATTTGATTTAATTGAGAGTTAGAAAAATGTTAAAATTAAATATATAATAAACTAAAAGTGATTTAATTAATTTAAAAGTGCAAATAATTATAATTAAATTAATATTGTTGAGAGTAATTAAATATTATTTTTTTATTAATATTAAATTAGGAAATTATGTGAAGATAATATCTAAATTTAAATAAATTATTTCAATTAAAATTTTAGATAAATGTGAGCTTTTAAAAGCTAAAAAAGGACCAATAAGGAAAGAGGCTTTTTGAAAAAGAAAGCGGAAAAAGATTTATTGATTTTAATTAGTGATTTATTATTTTGATGAAGGGAATTATTCACACAAAAAAAATTTGCTCTATTTTTTTTGGGATCTAGAAAGAAAAAATTTAAGAAAGATAGTTTGGAGTGTTGGAGGTTTTCTGGGGAAAATTATTGTGGGTTTGGAAAGAAAAGAGGGATTCAGTAGAACATTGAAGGCAGAATGTCGAGGAAGGAGTTACAGGAGGAATTCGAGAGGAGGTTACAGGTGGGATTCTCCTTCAGACACAGGATTCCAGGTTTTCCCCTTTTAAATTATTAATACTTTGTAGGTCTGTAAACAAATCTAAATGCTATGTTTTCGAAAATTGTTTGAATGAAGTTTATGTTTTGGAAACTTGTTTGTGTTTAAAACTCTCGAATCTTCTGTAGTAAATTATAGCAGAATTTGTTTTAAAATCCTTCAACATAGTTTAGAAGAGAAAACTAGTGTGCTTGAAATATAAAACAAAAAAAATCATTTCTGATGGAAGATCGAATTTGCATGTTTAAATTTATATTGAGTTATTGAAAATCCATGGTTGAGTTGCTTAGAACCTCGGGTTAAATATATTTATTCATATACAAAGATTAGATATACATATATTATCATTCTGATTGAATCGATTTTCTGGGTTAATTTCTATCTTGTATGAAAACCTCAAGTTTTTATTGGTTTTGTCATAAATTTTGTTTATATATATATTCTCTATATATTATTTAATATATATGTAAATTAATTGTTATGTATATATTTATATATTTAAGTATCTGTTTATACAGAATAAATAAGTGAATGTATTTATGCCTGTATGCTGGGTCTCGGGTTCTGTGTATTGAATATAGAATTTAATTATTTATTTTTTTTATTTTAAAAAGTAAAAGAAACGTCTGGACGAATTCGATTTTCAAAATTCGTGTTGTTTTATTTTATAAAATCTGAATGGTTCATATATAATAAAATAAAAATTAAATTTTAATTATTGGGGGGTGGGGGTCGGCCGAGGCTGTACCATCCACGGCCCCCACTGTGGTGCTACCGCCACAGTCTGTGGTACGCGCGGTACCACAGCCTGTGGGGACTGCGGCCACCACAACCCGTGGTACATAGTACCACAGGCTATGGGGGGGGGCTGCGGCCACCACAGGGTGGCACGCAGTACCACCGCTTGTGGGGCTGCGGCCTCCGAGGTAGTGGTACTAATGGAAATTAATTTTAGTTATTAATTTTTTTGTTTTTATGTGGTAATTCGGATTTTGGTTATAAATTAATTTTTTTATAATTCGATTTTTATTTATTTTCGGGTTATAGTATATATATATATTATTTAATATAAATTTACTATATATTATTTAATATATATAAAAAAAATTAATTAATTAATTAATTAATTGTTAATTTTATGATATGTTCTTTTTAATATAAAATGATTTTTTTTAATAAAAATATTTTATGTTTGGATATATAATTATATATTAATTTGGTGATGTTTCGATCAAAATTCAATATGATAATTTTTACGTAATATAGTTTAATTGACGAAATTGGAAATAAGCTGTGTGATTATAATTAAATCGAATAGTTAAAATTTAAATGTATGATGTTATCATGTAATTGTGTGAATTTGAATTTAACAGTGTGTTTTGTTTTGATTTGAATAATCTCGAATTGTTGATTTAGTTGTTTGATGAAATTGTTGAGTTTGGAAATATTTCTTTATGGAATTGTTCTTAAGTAGTTGTTTTCTTGAGGTTATTCGTCAAGTTGTGGTGGTACTCTCTTCTTTATGTAATTGTGTCGTATGAGAAAACCCTAGGTTTACCTTACCTTCCTTAAGAGTTTATGTTATTGTTAAGGACTTCCAAAGATGGAATGCTTTTCCGTCATGTTCTTTTATTCCCCATGTCGGGCAATTAGGGTTAAGGGTATTGTAAGTCTTCCAGAGAAGTTTGCTTGAGTGGGATGTTATGTGTAGAGGTTCATTTTGTGAATCACCTTGATGTATTGTACTATGATGTTGTACCCGGTTTCCACAAATGAGGATTTGTGCCTCCTGGGAAATAGGAGTGGGTAACGAGATTTGTACCTCCTTTGGAAGGAGTGTGTTTCCATATTTGGTTCCTCCAGTGTTCGGAGTGAGTTCCTTGTTTTATTTTCGCCTTGGATTGGACAGGTGATGTTGTCTAGTTACTATTGTGGTATTCTACTTTGTGGTGTTGTCGATAGGAGAGTGGCTCTTTGTGGGGGTCTGGCACACAAAGGGGTGCTAGGGTAACCTACCTAGAGTTTAATTAAGTGATAATCTAAATGAATTAATGGGGGGGCTTTCACACTAATAAAGATAAAGGATGTCTCTCTCGTGAAGCAAGTGAATGATAAGGCTGGAGATGAGATGGGGTGCATAGTTTTGCGTGAGGGTCCGGCGGCCGGTAGAGGCAAGCCAGAGTAACCCAGGATGGGGGTCCGGTAGCCTAGGAAGGTTGAGCTAGGGTAACTCATGACAATTTATGCATGACACTCTTCCTATGTCAATAGTTAGCCAGTTATTGTGCGATGTACATGATCTTTGTTCTCTGGAAGCATTGTAACCTCGTGTTAAGTGATGTTGTGTTTGTAGTTGTTAAGTGACTTGTGATTGTAGTTGTTAAGTGATATTGTGTTTGTGGTGGTTAAGTGGTTTATTGACTTCTCTTTGGATATTATTGGAAATAGTCTGTGATATTATGTCTTGAGTCTCATTGATGTGGTGATTATGACTTGTTGTTATGTTCTGAAGTGGTTTGTTGTTGTGCTTTGGATTTGTCGTTGCTGAGTATTTAAGTGGTCTTTGATGTTAAGTTGTCTATTTGGAGTTAGTCTTTGTGTATTGTTAGGCGTGCTTGGTCGGGGACCCTTCCTTGTCTACTCTCAGCACGGGGGTGGTTGGGTGGAACGTGCTTTGCACCCCGTTGGGTTCCCATTCTGTTGCAGATGTATTTTTATTGCAGGTTTTGGCGGATGTTGATGATCCAGTGTCCTTATGTACCAGATTGATGTATATACTCCTGATGTAATGTATTCATTGATGTATTGTCTCCCACATGTGTTGGGATGACCTTGTGGTAATTGTATATGTGATTATTGAGGTTGTATTTTCAATCAATTGTATTCTTCTATCATTGGGATGTAATAATTATTCAGGCCATGTATTTATTCAGGATCTTGTGTTATAGTTGGTTATGTTGAGTTGTATCTATCGAAATATGTAACACTTTATATCTTTATAATTCCATGTATTGTTATATGTGCATATGTTATTAATATTGATATAGTTGATAGATGTTTTAAATGATGAAATGGGAAAGAATATATTTATGTAATAAATTAATTATTGTTATCTTAGTATCGTTGTTATGGGTTAGTGTAGTCATGTCACTTCATGTACCCCATTGGAACTAGTTGTGCCTCATAATGCATTGTTATGTTATAATACTTAAGTATGTTATTATATTCTTTTAAAAAAAAAATTGTTCTGTTGTTATTAGTTCCATTGGGGTTTGCATGGCGGGGCGTGACAGATTTACTTATCAAGAAAAAATCAATTATAAATTTACTTATTATTGATAAATTTACTTACCAATCTATTTTAACCATCAAGAAAAAATTAATCATTAGTGATTGTAACATTATTGGCACATCTTTTAAACTGACAAATAAACATTGAAAACACATTTATTTTTTAGTTCCTGCTAAGGGAACTATAGGCGACCCCTTTTCCTTAACAAGTTATTAATAATTTTTATTTTAAGAAATGAGAACTCAACTTTTTTTCTGTTTGACAAATATTTGCATATAGTTAAAGTAAATATGCAAGATTTTTAACTTTTCAAATTTAAAAAAATAATTTTCCTCAATTTTATTGGCTACAAAACTTTGAGTGATAAGGGCGGATTTTCAGGAAGCATAAATTTTTTTATTTTTTTCACTTGTAATTAATCTATTTCGTTATTTTGAATCTTTTTATTAGTTCCAGTGAGGGAGCTATAGGCACCACCTAATCTTAACTAGTTATTAATAATTCTCTTTTTAACCAATGAGATCTGAAGCATTTTTTCTATATTTCAAAATTCAATTCTCTTCAATCTAATTGGAAGACAAATTTCACCCGATATAAATTAATGTGCTTCCATTACTTCCATTTCAAATCTTAACTAATTTTTAGGGGTTTTATTAAACTTAGGTTGTTTATTTCCAATAATTCAATGAGGTAAACCATACTAACTATTTTGAAAATTAAATTACACTATAACGATAAATTAATTTTTATTAAATTACACTATAAAAATAAATTACTTTTCATTAAATTACTTACTAATTACCCCTCACATTGGGTACTTAACATTTATTTACTATTTTCCTTTGCATTATTAAAATAATATAATAATTAATAAAATTTATACTTTGAATAACAAATGCTAACTAATTAATCAATATAACATCAAAATTCAACTATTTTTAATTACCTTTAATACTAAATTGATTTGTAGCATAAATTTAATTGAGCTAATTCTTTCAAAATATTAATACCAATTACTCAAAAAATTTACTTTTTAATATAAATTAATTAATTATTATTTAAAAATAAATGAATACCTTGTAAATTATTTTTATATTATAATTTAAATAAATTAATACTAATCACCTCTCTTTGTCATAAATTAATTCTAAAACAACACTTATTAAACATATATTTAAACTAACAAATTTTCAATTGCTTTGAAATTTGAACTAACTCTAATTACTAAGATACGTTTTGCAAAATAAATGAATTAAGACTACAATAATTATTTAGAATAAATACTAATTACTTTTATAAAATATTTATTATTTTTAAAAATCAACTTTAAAATTAACAGTAATTACTTTTAAATCAAATTTAAATTAATATTAATAAATTAATCATTTAAATCAATCACAAATTCTATCATATTTGTTTTAGAAATAATTCACCTTCTATTTACAACTTATATTAATTACTATATATTAGTTTGTGAAATAAAACATGTTAACTAATTAATAATTAATAAGGAAATAAATAACTTTATTATATTAATTAAATAAATAGTCTAAATTTAAAGATTTTTTTCTTCTCATTTAAATTAAAAAAATGTTTAGTTTTAGCCAAGTTTAAATTTTCATATCCAATTTAAATGTTCATATTAAATATTTTAATATATATATAAATATATAATAAATTTAAATATTTGTAAAGACAAATATATATATTTTATATTATATTATAATTTTTTAAAAAATAAGTATTAATTAATAATAAAATTAAAATTTTATTATTTTTTAAAAGTAACAAGGCCATTGGCCTCCCCATGGATTTATGCATGTTGTAAATATATATTTTAAATATTTATATTGAATTAAAATAAATATATATATATATATAATTATTATATTTATATATGTATTAATTAGTAATATATATATTTATAACTATATAAATTAAAATTGACATGATTCCCTTTTTTATATTAATATTTGAATAAAAATATTATCATAAAATATTAAACTTTAATTTATTGAAGTAATGAAACGTATATGATTTTAAAAATTGTAAATAAATTGATTGAGTAAAATAATTTAGAGGAAATAATATAAAGAAAAATTATTTTAATTATTAGATTTTTTTTTTATAAGAAAAACATAATTTCCTTCAAGATCTTTTCATAAGAATATGGGTTTGAGCCACATAAAATTATTTTAGAAAAAAAACTATCTTCAAAATAAATTTTAATTTTCAAAGAACATAAAAATTAAATATATGCATTTTAATATTTGAGTCAAATATAGATTTTTAAGAAATATTTTTTTTATTTTTTTTTAATTGATTCCTCTACTTGTTAAGTAGGAAAGCATAACTAGCTATGCATATTCATCTCAATTCCTTTCAACCTTATAAGTTAATATTCAAGTAGATACCTACTTATCAATTAGGAAAACCTGACAAACTGTGCAGATTGTTTGTAACTATGTTTACCTCAACAAACTCTTTCTATTCCTCTCAATTCCTTTCATCCACACGTGTTCATTCTAAACTATAAAAAATAAACTACCTCATCCTCAAAATTTTTTGGCTACACAACAAGTACAATTACGTTTCTTAATCTATAACATCATGTAATATTGTAATCTTATCAAAATATTATCTTTTGACAACTCAAGCATGATCATCCTTAAATTGTTTCAAAATTTTATATCTATTGGATAACATAGTGAATTTGAGCAACTTAGTTTTCCCTAGATTTTGAAAGCAATTATAGTAGCATTGAGCTTAGAGACCACAATGTTGTATTATGACTAAAACAGTTTTTTTCCTTTAGATGGACTTGACAGCATATGTAGAGAAGCATGAATTTGTTTTCGATGTAGTCTTAGATGAGCATGTCACAAATGATGATGTTAACTAATGTACCCATGCCATTGTTCTCATTTGGAGTAAAATCATTATATCATGCTTATAACTATCCTTGATTACGTCTATCAATAGATTGCCTAATCTCCATTGAGAATGTCATAATCTAAAAATATTGTCAGGTGAATTGTAATACCCCTCATACTATCTAGACTTATTATTTTACGTGCTTTGCTTGGATACTGTGATGTTACTGTTATTGTTTGATATGGTTAGTTAGATGCTAGATGATGCTGTTATTTCATTTTGGACATGATGACTCTATATGACATTATGGTTGATTATATCAGTTGATTTTCCGAATTATGATTTAATGCAGTGTTTTAAATTAATATGTTATGAGATGATTGTTAGTTAGAAATGTAATTCATTAATTATGTTATTATTGTTAGAATAGGTGTGACGAAGGACAATATAGCATCACTCGTTCGCGAGTGCCCTGTTATGTTGCGATTCCTTCTCACAATGCAGTATTTTGATTTAATGCTTTGATATATATGTATATATGCACATGTACACAACTTCGTTTGTATGCAGGACTGCAGGTACAAGTCTCGATTCCACCTGCTTCAGCAGGAAAGGGCGAGCACCAAATAACCCAACGGATAAATGTTGATACAGAGGTGACGATGAAGTCCTCCCGTTCCATGATGTCAGGTCGTCTCATCTGTTTGGTATAGTTGATGTTGTGTAATTGTCGTTATGGCCTGTTGTGTTATGTGTTTGTCTCATTTTATTTATGAGGGCATTTATAATTATGATTTATCTTAATGTTGGAAATAGATTATTTATTTTAATGCTGATTATATTGTAATTAAATATTTAATTATTTTAATTATTTTAAAAATCATATATTGCAATTAAATAATAATTAAATATTAAATATAGCTTAATTATTTTAATCAATTAAATTGGTGGTGGATAATTAAGTGAATAATTTATTTAAAATAAATGTGAGATGTGAGTTGCAAGAAAAGTTGAAAAAGGGAATTAAAGTAATAAAAACAAATAAAAGAATGAAAAGACAGTGTGAGCCAATAGGGTTTGAGTGTTGAAAAGAAAGCTTGTTTTAAAGATTGATTTTTCTTTTATCTGGGATTTTTGGAGAGCCTTGGAGAGATGAAGAATATATTTTATTTAATTATGAATTCTTGAGAGTTCTCACACACACACAGAAGAACAGAAAGTTGAAGTGCTCAAGTGAAGGTGGAGTTCGTTCTGGACTAGGATTGGAATCGGATTCGAAGGCATCAGAGTCAAACAGGCATCTTCAAGTTTAGCATTGGACTCCAGGTTCCTCTCGTAGTTTTCCTCGTACCTTTCTATTCTCTGTTTGTTCTGAAAAGAAAAATAGATCTTTTTAAAAATAAATTTTGTGAACATAGAGAACTTCTGTTGAAAACTGAAAACTAGGGCAAGTTATTAGACTGGAAACAGAGAAAATCATAGTTACTATACTGTACAAAATTTTGCCAAAACGAAAACCTCTGTCTCTGAAATAATCAATTTGTCAATAAGATTTTTTTTGGAAAAGATAGTCTTCTTGTAGAAAATAATAAATTTAAAGTTTTGGTTTTTGTAAACATATTTGCATATAATAGATTTATTTAATTCTCTGTATTTTACCTTCTGACGTTATTATAGAATACTGCTGAATATAAATATATCTGTCTTCTATTGAACAATATTATGAGTATTTGCTCATATATATATACATATACTTTCTTTTAATATTAACATTATTTCTATATTTCGAATATTTTCCTGTCTGGTTTTTAGATATATATATATGTAGTTACACACAGAAAATTCGTATATTGTATATATACTTTTATTTGTAGGTTCTTTGCATTATAAATTTATTTGGGATTGTATTTATGAAATCAAAAATTTTGTTATGGCCGTATTGGCCGTCCGTATCCGTGCCTGAACCGGCCAGATTGTAATGTTTATTATAAAATAAACGAAATTTTGTTTTTTTTTCATTATGGAATTCTTTTTACAAAAAATTAAATTAAAGATTGGGAGGCGCTGGAAGGGTCGGCGCTGGGCCGTACCCCCCAGCGCCCCCCCATGCGCTGTGTACTGCGCACAGCAGTCATAATGACTGCTGCGCGCAGCAGTCATTATGACTGTGTACACGGTACGGGGAGGGCCGTCGGCCCTCTCCCATGCCTTTTGGCAAGCTTTAATGGTTTGTTTTATTTTTTTATTTTTTTTATTTTAATTTGTATTTAATAAAATTTGTATATATGAATTCGTTGTATTTTTATTTTATTTGGCATTTAATAAAATTCATATATTTATAATTTCGTTTTATATTTATTGTATTTTATTTTATTTATTTATTTATTTATTTTTTTATTAAAATATTTTATAAAGTTGTTTATAATATTGGTTGAGTTGTAAAAAAATAATTTTGTAAATAAAATTTAATTGGTATGTACTATATATATATATATATAATGGATTTTTATAAATGAAATTATAATCATTTTATGTGATTTCAATTATTCAAAAATAGATTATAATTATTTAATTTTTAATGATATTTTTTTTTATATATCTTTAAGAATATAATTTTGTATTTGAATTAAAATATTCAATGTTGGTTATATTCAATGAATTTTGGTATATTTAAAACGACACTGTTATTATTGTTTTAGTTAAGTAATTTGTTAGGTAAGAATTAGCCTTTAATTGGGATTGTGCATCTTGTTGAGTCAATTGTATTAATTACAAAATCAGAATTGAAATCAACTTAATGGTACAACCTTGTGGATGTAAACTGAATTTTCTTTCTATGTTATGATTTTCCTTGGTTAGTATAGTCGATGTGGGAAATTTGTGTTAAAATTGTGAAACCTTATGGATTGTTGGTCTATCTTGGGTGTTTTGAGTATGGTTGTTTTGTTCTGGTTGTGATGTGGGAATCTCGTGTAATTGTACATTCAGTTGTGGTTTATTGAGAACCCTTGTTCCAGAGGCTTATTACTTTAGCATATTATTCTCGTCCTGGTTTATGCTTCATGTGTTGTCCTCGTTTTGATTATACTTTTGGAGTTGAAGCTTATTGGCATTCTGTTAGGAAGGGTTGAAAGGTTTGTTAAAACATTTGGTTGTGAATTATTGCGAGAGGGGTAATGCCTCGCGTGTACTTGTTGTGGTAT
Source organism: Sequoia sempervirens (assembly GCA_007258455.2). Lineage (NCBI taxonomy): Eukaryota > Viridiplantae > Streptophyta > Pinopsida > Cupressales > Cupressaceae > Sequoia > Sequoia sempervirens. The sequence continues at coordinate 32,255 of VDFB02093717.1, read as the reverse complement.
TATTGTTTTTATTGTTTTAATTCAGCCCTTGCCTAGATTTGAGATATGTTAAGGGTCATAGGGAGAGTGGCTCTTCGTGGGCGCCGGCGCCTCGGGTAAGAGGAAGTGTCAGGGGAACCCACGTAAGAGTAGTTAAACAAGTGATAACATAAAAATAGATTTTAGGGGGATGGGTAGTAAAACATACAAGATAAAGAAAAATGGATTCCTCGTCTATGCATTAGGGCTACCGTAGACTAGTGATAGACTGAGTAGGCCGTGGTCGGCAAAGTCGTAGTCTCGTCTCCATGAGAGATTATCGGCTCCGCATCAGCTACCCTATGGTGCCGGCGCCTCAGTAGGAGGAAGGGCCAGGTGATCCATAGATGGGTGTCGGCGCCTCGGTTAGGAGGAAGTGCCAAGGGATCCCATGAGAGCTATGCGATGACACTCTCCACTAGACTTCCTTGTTGTTCTTGTTTTCTTGTTGCCTCTGGATATTGTTATTTTTCTGTTGTTCTGATTATAGGGTTAGGGAATCCATAGGTGGGTGCCGGCGCCTCAGATGGAGGAAGAGCCAGGGGATCCCATGAGAGTTATGTGATGACCCTCCCTACTTGACACCCATCTGACTTGTTCTTGTTGCTTATGGAATGGTGTATTGAATGGTTGATTCAGAGTTATTATGGAATCGTATTCTTTATTTTGATTTTGATTTTGTTTGGAAATGTATTTTGGGTGTTGATTCGGTTCTTCTGGATGTTATCTCTTTGTGGTATCTTTGATTTCTTGTGAATTTGATTTGTGACGGTTCAATGATTTTGCTTCATGTTATCGTGATGAGTTCTTAGTTTAACTTGTTATGTGATTTGAGTACGTCGATGGTTGTGCATTGCATATTTGAGTTATACTTGTTATGTATCATGTTGTTGAGTCGGTTGACATCCATGGTCGGGTTCACTTCCTCGTCACCTCTGAGCACGGGGGGTGAGTTACTTCGTAATTCACATGGTTGGGTGGAACGTGCTCCGCACCCGTTGGGTTCCCCATCAGCGTCTTGTCATCTCAGCTTTCCGCAGTGCAGATGTTCCAGTGATCAGTTGTACTTCATGTTCATTATTTTGTATCAATCCCCATGTTGGGAAATTCAATGTAATTCTTGTATCAAAGAAGATTGTAATGTAATATTATTTCAATGATGTAATAGTTAGGTTTGAATTGGATCATGTTAAAAGATTTATCATGGATGTAAGTATGCGATGTTGTCATACTCACATCATGGCTATCAGTTGTATCTTTGTATATGGTTTTTATAAATTAAATGGTTATGTTTTTTTCATTATCTTTATGTTGTGTTGTGGTTGCAATGTAACCTCGCGTGCCCCAGAGAACCAAGTGTATTAATGTTATGTGTTATGCTATGTGTTTATGATTTAATGTTGTTACATGTTATTTCTATTATTTAAAAAAAAAAATTATTCACATATTGTGTGTGTTCTCTGGGGTTTGCACGACGGGCGTTACAACTTGGTATCAGAGCCAAGGTTGCAAACGCTAGGGTCTTTGGGTAGTGTAGTCCATTAGGTTACCGTTTGTGCAACTCTTGTGCTCATGTTGTACTTTATCTTGTGGCGCAGAACTATGCCTCGAGGTAGAGGACGTGGCCGTGCAAGAGGCCGTGGTGCCGGTCGTAGAGAAAACCGGCGAAGCCCCTCAGTTCCTAGCTCCCATGGTTCTGAGCATGAGGAACATTAGAGTCATCACAAAATTCCATCAGGTGGCCAGAATCTGGCACATCCTAGTCTTGACGGTCAGTTACAGCATATACTTGGAGAGATTCTTGACCGATTGGGACCCAGGCCAGATGAGGTGCACCAGGTGGAGAGGGAGAGAGAGAGGTCTCCAAGGCGTAGGGATACAGATGTGGTTCCAGATGCAGTCGTAGCAGGTCATATGAGAGATCTGATGAGGGCACACCCTCCTACTTTTGATGGTTCTGGAGGAGGGCTTGAGGCTGAGACTTGGTTAATTGACTTAGACCGTTGCTTCGCCATGCACCCCTACGGTAGCAATACCAAGGCTCGGTGCGCAGTGATGCACTTGCGAGGCTTCGCGTCTACTTGGTGGCGCCTTGAGGAACAGAAGTTGCATCTTGATCTCAGTATGGTTACTTGGGAGTTGTTCCTTGACAGGTTCAGAGCTCGTTTCCTCTCAGATCACTGGAGGTAACGCAGGGCTGACGAGTTTCACGATCTCAAGCAGTTGTCTATGTCAGTGGAGCAGTATGAGAGGTGCTTCTATGAGTTGAAGCAATATGCAGGGATTAGCCACGATGAGGACATGTTAGTGCAGCATTTTGTTCGGGGCTTAAACACCCGCATCAGTGGTGGTGTACAAGTCTTCGAGCCAAAGACAATGGAGATGGCAGTGGAGAAGGCTCGCTTAGTGGAGGAGAATTTGGCCATGGCTTTGGGTGGTCACATCGGAGTACAGATTGGTAGCATGCCCACACCTGGTTATGTTACTCATGGAGGTCAGTCGCAGGGAGCAGGAGCTTCTAGGAACATGAACCCACCTTCTAAAGGGGGTCAGCAACGTCAGCAGCAGCAACATCAACAACAACAATCGCAGCCGAAGCATGAAAACTTTCAATCTCAGCAAGGTGGCAATTCGCAGTTTCGTAAGGATCGGAACAGGATCAGGCACCAAATTCGACAGGAACGTTTTGCACAGTCTGCACCTAGTTTTCAGTCAGCGCCGAGTCGAGCAAGCTTTCAGCAATCCAATGCTCCATCCGAGGGTAGAGGATTTGGCCGAGGTACTGGTTGCTACTCATGTGGGAAACAAGGGCATATCGCTAGAGTGTGTCCACAGAAGAGCACTTCTGAATTTAATCAGAGACCTGCAGCTTCTGAGCCGACAGTGGGAGATGCGGGTAGATCTCATCGAGTGTTTTTCGTTGTCAACAATCATCAGGCTGGGTACCAGGATGCAGGTGTAGAGGCTTCTGGTAGAGGACGAGGTTCTGGCTTCGGAGCTCGCGAGTGAACTCGAAAGGGTTCGATGGTGTCCTAAACGTTGTAATCTTGGTGTCTTGGGAGGATGTCTCCCTTATTTGAGAATCTTAATTTTTCTTTTTATTCTGTTATTTAATGGCTTCCAGGAGTAAGCCATATCCTAGGGGGGGAGGATGTAATACCCCTCATACTATCTAGACTTATTATTTTACGTGCTTTGCTTGGATACTGTGATGATTACTGTTATTGTTTGATATGGTTAGTTAGATGCTAGATGATGCTGTTATTTCATTTTGGACATGATGACTCTATATGACATTATGGTTGATTATATCAGTTGATTTTCCGAATTATGATTTAATGCAGTGATTTAAATTAATATGTTATGAGATGATTGTTAGTTAGAAATGTAATTCATTGATTATGTTATTATTGTTAGAATAGGTGTGACGAAGGACAATATAGCATCACTCGTTCGCGAGTGCCCTGTTATGTTGCGATTCCTTCTCATAATGCAGTATTTTGATTTAATGCTTTGATATATATGTATATATGCACATGTACACAACTTCGTTTGTATGCAGGACTGCAGGTACGAGTCTCGATTCCACCTGCTTCGGCAGGAAAGGGCGAGCACCAAATAACCCAACGGATAAATGTTGATACAGAGGTGACGATGAAGTCCTCCCGTTCCATGATGTCAGGTCGTCTCATCTGTTTGGTATAGTTGATGTTGTGTAATTGTCGTTATGGCCTGTTGTGTTATGTGTTTGTCTCATTTTATTTATGAGGGCATTTATAATTATGATTTATCTTAATGTTGGAAATAGATTATTTATTTTAATGCTGATTATATTGTAATTAAATATTTAATTATTTTAATTATTTTGAAAATCATATATTGCAATTAAATAATAATTAAATATTAAATATAGCTTAATTATTTTAATCAATTAAATTGGTGGTGGATAATTAAGTGAATAATTTATTTAAAATAAATGTGAGATGTGAGTTGCAAGAAAAGTTGAAAAAGGGAATTAAAGTAATAAAAACAAATAAAAGAATGAAAAGACAGTGTGAGCCAATAGGGTTTGAGTGTTGAAAAGAAAGCTTGTTTTAAAGATTGATTTTTCTTTTATCTGGGATTTTTGGAGAGCCTTGGAGAGATGAAGAATATATTTTATTTAATTATGAATTCTTGAGAGTTCTCACACACACACAGAAGAACAGAAAGTTGAAGTGCTCAAGTGAAGGTGGAGTTCGTTTTGGACTAGGATTGGAATCGGATTCGAAGGCATCAGAGTCAAACAGGCATCTTCAAGTTTTGCATTGGACTCCAGGTTCCTCTCGTAGTTTTCCTTGTACCTTTCTATTCTCTGTTTGTTCTGAAAAGAAAAATAGATCTTTTTAAAAATAAATTTTGTGAACATAGAGAACTTCTGTTGAAAACTGAAAACTAGGGCAAGTTATTAGACTGGAAACAGAGAAAATCATAGTTACTATACTGTACAAAATTTTGCCAAAACGAAAACCTCTGTCTCTGAAATAATCAATTTGTCAATAAGATTTTTTTTGGAAAAGATAGTCTTCTTGTAGAAAATAATAAATTTAAAGTTTTGGTTTTTGTAAACATATTTGCATATAATAGATTTATTTAATTCTCTGTATTTTACCTTCTGACGTTATTATAGAATACTGCTGAATATAAATATATCTATCTTCTATTGAACAATATTATGAGTATTTGCTCATATATATATACATATACTTTCTTTTAATATTAACATTATTTCTATATTTCGAATATTTTCCTGTCTGGTTTTTAGATATATATATATGTAGTTACACACAGAAAATTCGTATATTGTATATATACTTTTATTTGTAGGTTCTTTGCATTATAAATTTATTTGGGATTGTATTTATGAAATCAAAAATTTTGTTATGGCCGTATTGGCCGTCCGTATCCGTGCCTGAACCGGCCAGATTGTAATGTTTATTATAAAATAAACGAAATTTTGTTTTTTTTTCATTATGGAATTCTTTTTACAAAAAATTAAATTAAAGATTGGGAGGCGCTGGAAGGGTCGGCGCTGGGCCGTACCCCCCAGCGCCCCCCCATGCGCTGTGTACTGCGCACAGCAGTCATAATGACTGCTGCGCGCAGCAGTCATTATGACTGCTGTACACGGTACGGGGAGGGCCGTCGGCCCTCTCCCATGCCTTTTGGCAAGCTTTAATGGTTTGTTTTATTTTTTTATTTTTTTTATTTTAATTTGTATTTAATAAAATTTGTATATATGAATTCGTTGTATTTTTATTTTATTTGGCATTTAATAAAATTCATATATTTATAATTTCGTTTTATATTTATTGTATTTTATTTTATTTATTTATTTATTTATTTTTTTATTAAAATATTTTATAAAGTTGTTTATAATATTGGTTGAGTTGTAAAAAAATAATTTTGTAAATAAAATTTAATTGGTATGTACTATATATATATATATATAATGGATTTTTATAAATGAAATTATAATCATTTTATGTGATTTCAATTATTCAAAAATAGATTATAATTATTTAATTTTTAATGATTTTTTTTTATATATCTTTAAGAATATAATTTTGTATTTGAATTAAAATATTCAATGTTGGTTATATTCAATGAATTTTGGTATATTTAAAACGACACTGTTATTATTGTTTTAGTTAAGTAATTTGTTAGGTAAGAATTAGCCTTTAATTGGGATTGTGCATCTTGTTGAGTCAATTGTATTAATTACAAAATCGGAATTGAAATCAACTTAATGGTACAACCTTGTGGATGTAAACTGAATTTTCTTTCTATGTTATGATTTTCCTTGGTTAGTATAGTCGATGTGGGAAATTTGTGTTAAAATTGTGAAACCTTATGGATTGTTGGTCTATCTTGGGTGTTTTGAGTATGGTTGTTTTGTTTTGGTTGTGATGTGGGAATCTCGTGTAATTGTACATTCAGTTGTGGTTTATTGAGAACCCTTGTTCCAGAGGCTTATTACTTTAGCATATTATTCTCGTCCTGGTTTATGCTTCATGTGTTGTCCTCGTTTTGATTATACTTTTGGAGTTGAAGCTTATTGGCATTCTGTTAGGAAGGGTTGAAAGGTTTGTTAAAACGTTTGGTTGTGAATTATTGCGAGAGGGGTAATGCCTCGCGTGTACTTGTTGTGGTATTATTGTTTTTATTGTTTTAATTCAGCCCTTGCCTAGATTTGAGATATGTTAAGGGTCATAGGGAGAGTGGCTCTTCGTGGGCGCCGGCGCCTCGGGTAAGAGGAAGTGCCAGGGGAACCCACGTAAGAGTAGTTAAACAAGTGATAACATAAAAATAGATTTTAGGGGGATGGGTAGTAAAACATACAAGATAAAGAAAAATGGATTCCTCGTCTATGCATTAGGGCTACCGTAGACTAGTGATAGACTGAGTAGGCCGTGGTCGGCAAAGTCGTAGTCTCGTCTCCATGAGAGATTATCGGCTCCGCATCAGCTACCCTATGGTGCCGGCGCCTCAGTAGGAGGAAGGGCCAGGTGATCCATAGATGGGTGCCGGCGCCTCGGTTAGGAGGAAGTGCCAAGGGATCCCATGAGAGCTATGCGATGACACTCTCCACTAGACTTCCTTGTTGTTCTTGTTTTCTTGTTGCCTCTGGATATTGTTATTTTTCTGTTGTTCTGATTATAGGGTTAGGGAATCCATAGGTGGGTGTCGGCGCCTCAGATGGAGGAAGAGCCAGGGGATCCCATGAGAGTTATGTGATGACCCTCCCTACTTGACACCCGTCTGACTTGTTCTTGTTGCTTATGGAATGGTGTATTGAATGGTTGATTCAGAGTTATTATGGAATCGTATTCTTTATTTTGATTTTGATTTTGTTTGGAAATGTATTTTGGGTGTTGATTCGGTTCTTCTGGATGTTATCTCTTTGTGGTATCTTTGATTTCTTGTGAATTTGATTTGTGACGGTTCAGTGATTTTGCTTCATGTTATCGTGATGAGTTCTTAGTTTAACTTGTTATGTGATTTGAGTACGTCGATGGTTGTGCATTGCATATTTGAGTTATACTTGTTCTGTATCATGTTGTTGAGTCGGTTGACATCCATGGTCGGGTTCACTTCCTCGTCACCTCTGAGCACGGGGGGTGAGTTACTTCGTAATTCACATGGTTGGGTGGAACGTGCTCCACACCCGTTGGGTTCCCCATCAGCGTCTTGTCATCTCAGCTTTCCGCAGTGCAGATGTTCCAGTGATCAGTTGTACTTCATGTTCATTATTTTGTATCAATCCCCATGTTGGGAAATTCAATGTAATTCTTGTATCAAAGAAGATTGTAATGTAATATTATTTCAATGATGTAATAGTTAGGTTTGAATTGGATCATGTTAAAAGATTTATCATGGATGTAAGTATGCGATGTTGTCATACTCGCATCATTGCTATCAGTTGTATCTTTGTATATGGTTTTTATAAATTAAATGGTTATGTTGTTTTCATTATCTTTATGTTGTGTTGTGGTTGCAATGTAACCTCGCATGCCCCAGAGAACCAAGTGTATTAATGTTATGTGTTATGCTATGTGTTTATGATTTAATGTTGTTACATGTTATTTCTATTATTTAAAAAAAAAAATTATTCGCATATTGTGTGTGTTCTCTGGGGTTTGCACGACGGGCGTTACATGAATGGCATAATCTATAAAAGGGGTTAGATATTACTATTATTAACACCTAGAGTTTTCACATGGTACACCACTATTGTAATAGATGTAATACAAATTTGGTTGGAACATTTATCTCTCTTAATGGTGTCAGAAGTTCTATCTTAATGTTGATGACTAAAAGCAAACTAGATGTTGAAAGAGTGTTGGTTAAACTTGAATTTTTATGGTATGTCATACTTCTATGGTTTGAATTAGTGTTATGATTAGGGTCAAGTTCAAGTTATAGTTAGGGTTTATTTAGGCTTATTTTGGTTAATCTTATAATTGGGGTTTAACTAGAATGCTAATTGAACCCTAATTTAACCCCTACAACAAGGTTCAATTAGAGTCAGGGTTCGAGTTCAATTAGGGTTAGGGTTGGCATTCAATTAGTGTTATGATTAGAATCAAGTTCAAGTTACAGTTAGGGTTCAATTAGGCTTATTTTAGTTTAGTTTACAATTAAGGTTTAATTAGAGTTAGGTTTATGGTTCAATTAGGGTTAAGGTTAGGGTTCATTTAGATTAAGGTTCAAGTAGGGTTCAATTAGGATTTAATTAGGGTTATGATTATTGTTTAAATAGGGTTAGGGTTAATGTTAAGTTAGGATTAAAATTATTAATCTAGAATAAAACTTGAAGCTAAGGTTAGAGCTATGGTAAGTGGTAGAGTTAGGCTTAAATTAGGGTTTAATAAAGGGTACGGTACAATAAGGGTATAATAATATTGGTTAATTTTTAAGTCATGACCATGTTAAATGCCAATTTGGTTTAAAAGACCCCTTGTTGAAGCCCACAATACATTTATTTCTATATACATTAGATATTTTTCATATTTATTATCATTGTGTTTGACCTCATGAGAATGCTTTAGAGTAAAGTACACCTTGCAAATCCACCTACACTAGGAGAACCATTCAATCTCTCAAAATTTTACTGTTATTCTACAATGATTATCAAATTAGATATGTCCAAAGCCTTTAATAAGTTGACTTGGAAACTTCTATACTACATATACCTCTTGTCAACTTCAACCAGGGGAGTAATAATTGCATAATGAATTGTCTTCTTTTTCAATTTGATTAATCATCCCCCATAGGGTATTCCTCATAAATTAGGGGATTAAGTTAAAGAGACCCATTATCATGTTCTTTTTCCATCAAAATGGTAGAGGCCCTTAGTGTAGAACTTATACTAGCCAGTATGTTACAAAAATTTACATGACTTCCAATTCTAGCAGCACAAGCTAGTACATAGTGTTTGCAGATGTTACTTGACTTACAAGATATATGAGTTTCTAGAGGAGATGCAAATAAAGACAACTTTTCAATTTGTTTCAGTGTCCATTGTGGAGTATCTAAAATTTATTGTTAATTATGAATATGACATTGACATATATCATTGAACTAAGATTGATACTATTGTTCTGATTCATTGGTGATAATTATTGGATCAGTGTGAAAAATCTAGAGATTTGTGTTTGACTGCAAAGAGTTATCTCTTGTGATTTATCAACAAATTATTATTTCTATTCGTGGGCTTCTTACACAAGACAATATATTTATGCATTTCTTGTAGAGTCTATTCTTAATTGATCATAATAAAAACTTCTGATTTTGAAAATAATATAACATAGAACCAAATAGCAGTGAAAATCCCAAACAAAGATTGTCAAGTGTGTATCTCATTTAGTTTCTATTTAATCTTTCTCTTTATGTGTACATTTTCTTGAAGTTTTTTCTGATCATCCAAATAATTTAACGTTGATGGATATGTAACACATTTAGTTCATTCATGCCCTAGTTCATCATATTTGGAAAAGATCATGCCCATCTAGAGATGACCTTACAATTTGGTTATGACTTATCCAGACATAGTGATGTCGACAAAAATTTAAATGAGACAAGAAGATTTCGAAGCTAAGGGTATACACATCAATGTCTAAGTTAAACAATTAATACCCTAGATAAGCATCAGTTCACACAGTGATGAGTCTATAGTACGTAGTTGTGATTCTAGATAGTAGGTGAGCCAAATTTGGTTCATGGTGATTGGTTTAAACCTGGTGCAATATTAATTGATCTTGGCTTAAATGCAGTAGAGGTATGACACCTTCTAACCACCTTTTTCAAAAAAAATTTGTAAGTAAAAGATGGTTAATATATAGCAAATTAAGCCGGTATTGGCATGGTGTGTTGGTTTATAGGTGGCATTGTTGTGCTTTCCAGAAAGGTTCAAACCCAGTTGGGGTGGTATTGTTGAATGGTTGTATCCGGTTCATAGCTCCGGTCAAAAGCGTTTACCCCTTTAATAAAAAAATATATATAGCAAATTAAAACTATTGCTTCTACTTTTGTATGATCCTAGTGCTAAAAGAGAATACCAATTAGTTGGTCATGTTTCCTATGAAAAGGATTCAAGAATAACTTCATCAATTAATCCTCTACCTTGTGGTCTTGGTCTAATGAATATTGCTATGATTCTGTCCACTACTCTACAATCAACAAAATGAGCATATGGGTTCAATTGAGATTTCTGATGTTTGATCCAGGACTTTTGCAATACACAACAAATACAAACAAAACTATTCTAAAATTTATGGCGGGGAACCCATTTTGCTCTCTGACTCTTGTTATATTATAACATTCATAACTTAAAACTTTTTATACACAATGTCAAGTTAACTATAAATTGTATAGAGTTTAGATTTGCTATATCTCTCATATATCAGCATAGGTAAATTTGAAAATATTTTAAATTATATAATTTCAAAAAAATTGGTGAATTTATAGAAGATTATTTTTATTAAAGTGATAGAATCTAATCCCAATACTAACATTAATTATAAGTCTAACCATAGCCCCAACCCTAAAACTAACACTAATTAACTTCAAACCTAACTCTAATTTTATATCCAACCCTAAACATAACTATGATTCTAAAACTAGCATTAATGAAACCCTAATTGAACCATAACCCTAACCCTAATACTAACCCTTGCCCCAATTGAACCCTAACACTAACCCAAAGCTCTATCATAGAACCTTAATCTTTACCCCCAACCCCAACCCTAATCCTAATTGAATCCTATACCTAATTTTAATTAAAGTCTAGCCTTTTTGAACCTTAAACTTAATTGAACTCATGTTTAGGGTTAGGGTTCAGTGGAAGTTAGGGTTGAATTATGGTTATGATTGGGGTCAAATTCAAATAAGATTATGGTTGGAGTTGATGGGTTTCTATTCATAGGGTTAAGGTTTGGTAGTATTCAGTTTCCGGGTTAGGGATCAGTGCGGTTATAATTCAATAGGGGTTTAATTAAGGTCAGTGTTAAGGTTAGTCTTAAATTAGGGTTAGGATTGCAATTAGGGTTCAATTAAGGTAAGGGTTATTGTCTATTTTAGGGTTAGGGTTCAATTAGAGTTCTCTAGGGTTTTGATACAATTAGGGTTACGATTACAATTCAATTAGTGTTAGAGTTAGGGTTATAATATGAGTTCAATCAAGTTAGGTTCAAGGTTTAATTAGTGTTAGAGTTAGGGTTTCAATAATAAAATTTTCCATAATGATATGGAAAGGCATTCAATTGGATTCATATAAAAATGCATAAATAAGAATTGGTAATTAGGAATTCTCTAGAACTAAAGTTATAACAACAAATACAATCCTTAGCTTAATCATTTGTTCTTGTTAGGGTTGGGATAAGAATTTAATGGGTCCAACTGAGACTTAGGAAATAAAACCCTGTAGAGGAAATAAAGCATTAAAATCAAAGTTGGGTTTTAATTTTAATCGATGGCCTGATAAGCCTAACCCGTGCTCCGATGAGGAGTAAATATGGCGGTAAAACTGGCCAAAGCCTTTCATTAAATACTAACCGTGTAATGTGTAGGTTTTCTAGATTCGAAGATATGGGAGAAGATCTCGATCGTACCCCGCCAACTCGCAGACCTAAGGTGTCGCCCTGTTATTTGGCGCGAGATCAGCAAAAGGCTGATGTGTGTCCTGTATGGAATGTGGGGCCCAATCTCCACTCTTGAGCTCATAACCCGTGGTTTTAGATCGACAATGAAGATCAAAAGCTAATGTAAATCTCTACTGTTCTAGCTGGCAAGAGGAAGATGAAGGTTGGTGAAGCATTAATGAATTATTCCTTGCTTGTGTAGACACGTCGATCTCAATCTGTGTGAAGATGTTGTTGTTAGCAATCATGAAGGGTGATCTTTGGATTCTCATGTAGCTCTAGTTAAACGGTGACAGTACATATGCCGCCAAATTGCCATGTTTGCACATGCATGTTTACTAAGCATTGATGAAGGTTGCCATTACCTCGCACAATAAATAGAAGAGGAATTTACTACTAATAGTGTCATTCTTGTAGCAGTTAGAGCACTTTGTGGGTTCAGTCTAATCAAGTTTGAGTGCTTGTCTGAGAAGAGAAAATGAGTAAATTAGTAAGGTCTATTCGTTTGAGCTCACAAAAGCTCGGTCCTACTATTCAGGAAGGTACTTTGGTTGACAAGCCCAGGCTTGTGCCCACTAGATGCAGTAGAAGGTTGCAATTATAGGATGTTGCTGCTGAACTGGTAGATGACAAAGGCAAGCAGTCGACGGTGTGCTCCATTACTAGTGTTGGTAGGAAAATAAGGTATGGGAAGCAAGGCTTCTCTGGATGCCAACACTCGCCCATTGACCTTACGAGAAACACTTCTGATGATGTAACCAAGACCGACTCAGACTACTGTCGGTATTTACCTCTCTTCAATAACGGTCTATTCTCTAATGATGAAGAGATAGCTATGGTGCCATTGGTTGTTAAAACCCCAAGCGGACTGACTCGAACTATATTTGGCAAGGACAATAAAGAAGATGAGGCTGAGAGTCTACTGTATTGGGCAACAACTAGAAGCAGGCATGTATACCAGGGTCAGAGTGTTGGTAAGGGAATGGTGGCAGGTAAATAAGAAGTTGCTATGGTGCCTTCGTGGCAATTTGGTTTCCTGGCATTTTTGCGTGGATAGCGACAAGGGGATTTTCATGACAATTTGTGTTCCATTTTCTTTTAGTTTTCCATAGTTTCACGCGCCAGGATTTTGATGACAATTTGTGTTCCCTTTTCTTCTAGCTTTCCCCAGTTTGTGTGCCACTATGTTTTGCAGATTCAACATGTGGGAAGTTTTGAAAGGAAATTCAAATGCAAATGAGATTTTGTTCAAATTAAAGCCCCAGGCAGACCGACTTGAACCATATTGGGCAACAACTAGAAGTGGGCATGTATACGAGGGTCAAAGTGTTGGTAAGGGAATGGTGGCGAGTAAATAAGAAGTTGTTGTGGTGCCTTCATGGCAATTTGGTTGCCTGGATTTTTTGCATGGATAGCGACAAGGGGATGTTGATGACAATTTGTGTTTCTATTCAGTGGTTGAAATTAATGGGTTGTTCGTTATGGACGATACATTTGAGCCTGAAGCTTATTGCTCCCTTGTCATATAAAAGGGAATTCAAGGCTCATTTGTAGGGAGAGAACTGATGAAAGCTCTAGCTAGGTTTTGAGTTGAATATATGGGTAGAATCTATCCTCTGATGAGGAAGTGATATTTGTGGTGCCATTGGTTGTTAAAACCCCAAGCGGATGGAATAGAATAGATAGCATGTTTTGAGTTTTGGATGAATATCATGCAAATTATCTTAATTTGTATGTAGATATGACTTATAAGCATGAATAAATGTATAATTCTAATATATTTTCTCTCATATGTGGATTTGAGTGAATTTTGAATGAAATTTTAATGGAAGTTGTCATTCTTCTTTTGAGAATTTGTTGGTGTGTGTCTATGTTTTGCTTTGATTCAAGAAAATCAATTAAATGCTTAAATGGAGTCATAAGTTTACAATTATTTACAAAGGATTTGATAAGTAGTAATATATCAGAGAATTGAGCTCCATAATGCAAGGTATTATATGAGGGCCAGGCTTAATCGGCACACTCTAAGGGTACACTCCCTTAGATGTCCAATACCATGTGGGGCCCTCTTAACCCAACCTCTCTCTCGTTTCTGTAGCATTTCTTTAACCGCACCATTTCAAATTTCCATAGTACTCCACTATTGTAGTTTACACATGCCATTCCTGTTCCCGTTCTCCTTCCATAGATGTTCGTGTTTTCCGTTTCCACTTTACACATTTGCTCGGTCATTGGATTGGGGGATTTAGTCTTAATCCCACATTCATTTCATTACATGAATTTTGGTGAGTGTTCCTTTTGTATTACGAAGTATCGGTTCATTTTCTTTGTTAGGAAATAGAAAAGATTTATCTTTCTTATAACTTTAATAATAACTTTTTTTTACAAGATTATATCTTATTTATAATATTTATTAATGTTAATTATATTTAATTGTTTATTTTAATGAAATTTTTTTTATTATGTTTTATTTAAAAATAATATTATTTTTATATTAGATGATTGATATTTAAATTAAATGAATTAAATGTGATGTTTTTTGAGATGTAGATGTTGACTATTTGAAGTGTTAAAAGAGGTTTTGGACTTGATTTTATAAATGCTTTTAAATATGTGAATTAAGTGTTCTTTTCTTTGTTTCAAATATGTGTACAAAATAAAACTAGTCTACAAGCTTCAATCTATAATTCCAATAATCAACTAGTAAAAAAGTAATTTTTGAAATTGATTTTTATCTTTTCACATTTACACTTTATTATGGATTGACAATGTTTACAAACATTATTATTTTTTAAAGCAAAGGCGGCCAGCCTATATATTTATATATTAATATAATAAGAGTGAATATACATAGTATTACAAAATCTACTAAATTGTGATGCTTGTGTTATCTTTATTTAGATCCCTAGATGGTCATGAATAAATGTCTTAAATATGGCTTTGGTTCATATCCATGTCTGAGAAACCAAACTAGTGTGAAAATATAAATCTATACCATAAGAATCAACTAGTAAATAATTGATGTTTAGAATTTACATGTGTTGATCTTCTAATATTTGAACCTCAATATAGATAGAAAGCGTTTAGTAACATTTTTAGGGAATATAGATAGAAAGTGTTTACTAACATTTTTAGGGAATGTGCTAAATTGTGAGGATTTTGTTCTCCTCAATTAGAGCCCTAACCAAACCAATTCCATGACATAGGAATAATGATTAGAGACATGATGATAAATTAGAGACATGATGATATATGTTATGAGAAAATGTTATTACATTTCTCTCAATGAAAATGTTCTTTTGATAAATCCTCATTGTCCTAATCTTTGATCATTTTAAATGCTTAAATGATTTTATTTAAGTAAAATACAACATGCAAATCAAGATAAACATGCATTAGGTAAGCTCACAATGATTAGTGGGAGGGTGTTGTCAAGATTTAAATTGAATTTAAATTTTAAATGTGTAGGGTTAATAATTACTACGTCAAGTTTGCACTAGTAGATCTTATGCAAGGTAGGGTAATGTCATGAGATTAATTCACACAAGAATATCCCACTTGTAGACTTGTTATTGAACAAAGGACAATCTAGTCAAAGTTTACCAAAAATAGTAATGAAGAAGGGCATGAATATATATTTTTTCTCTAAGATTGATGTGCATGTGAACTTCTATTATGGTGCATGTTAAAGTAAACAAGATATCAATGAGGAAACTATTTAAGTAATTTTAAATACTAAAAGATATAGATTTACTTAAAATATATATAGTTTACAATTATATTCTCCTTCTAATAGTAACTCCACCAAAGCATACAAAATTTAAAAAATATGTAATGAATAACATATATCAAACATTTAAAATAAATATGAGTAATTTTTTGTTTAGTTGTGTATTTGTATCAATTTATATATATATATATATTATTACTAAAATCTAGATAGATTCTTATTTTCTCAGTATTTGGAGATCATTATTTAGTTCCTTTTTTTTCCCCTCAATTTCATATATATAATATTACACCTCTTTCAATGCAAAAGAGTCCATATCTAATCACTTGCTCAACCTAGATTTCATAGGCTTTTCCAAATGACTTATATTTGTTAAACCTTTCAATCACACAATTATCAATACATAATATCTATAAATCATCAAAAACCAAAGGTCCATCTAGTGCATGTGTTAAAATATTTAAATTATTTTTAATATAAGAAGTTAATATTTGCTAAAAAATTTAATTGATAGGATCTTGCTAAAAAAATTCTCTGCTATCAATTGAAAAATAGGATTCCAATGTTACCAACTCAAGGTCCCTATTCCAAGTTGTGCAGAAAAAAAGAGCCTTTGATGGAATGAGATCAAAGAATTGCTTCAATAAGATTCTGATCATCTAATCTCTCAATTGTAAGGAGTCCTTGAAATCGAGGGAGTTGGTGGAGGATTCTGGGCATAATTTAAGAAATTTGTAAATTAAGAAGATTCATGGTTTAAAAGTTAGGGCTAAAATAAATTAGCTAAAAAATGGAGATAAAGGCTTTGATTTCTTCTTTAATTATATAAAGGAGAAAAATGCTAGGGAAGAAATTGGATCAATCTAGGTGAATAATCAACATATAAATGGTCTTTCTTGGTTATAAATGAATTTTGATCTTTCTATTAAAATATTTTCTTTGTTGAAGATAGCAATGTGGACTATAAAAGATCCCAAGATCATTGTGCACAAGTCATCCCTAGGAAAATCAAAGAGGAAGACAATGATTGGCCTACTAGAGATATCTCTAAGGATGAGATTGTAAAGGATATTAGAATATATAAAAAGGATAAATCTCCAAGTATAGATGGGCTTGCTACAATTTTATAAAAAAAAAATTAACTAGATTAGGGTTGGGGTTAAGGTTCAATTAGGATAAGAATTAGTGTTAGGGTTAGGATTAGAGTTCAACTATAGTTCAAAGTTAGGGTTATGGTACAATTAGGACTACTATTCAGTAAGTGTTCCCTTAGGGTTATGATTAGAGTTATGAATCTACAATTAGGGTTCAATTAGGGTTAAGGATGAGTTATGAATCTACAATTAGGGGTTCACCACGTTCACTTAGGTTTCTTTCTTGGGAGAAGCTTATTGTATGGTACATGTGTATTTGCAAAACACATGTCAAGAATTAGTTGTAGATAATACTCATGCATTTTTCATATGGTATTAAATTGTAGATTAAAATTGATAATAGATTTTCCTTGCATTGTAAGCTACCAAATATAAGGCCTCTCAAATCATATTCATATTTTGAGCTTTTCTAAACTATACAACATGACATCCAAAAAAAAAATTGTTATCCATTTTTTCCAAGCACAAATCATTAGAATTCTTAATGTGTTATTTAGGTTAATTCTTTATTGCAATAAATAAATACACACTAATATATATATTATGGATTTGAGGGAAAATATTAAAATATTTATATATATAGAAAAATTTAAATGCAAGGGATTCAAGTACATACCTTTGCTTTTGTTAATGTTGATGAAGATACAAATGTGGATGAAGTGCCAAATTTGATGACACGATCTTCCTAAAAACTGGAATATCTTTGGTCTATGTGGCACTTGAAATTTTCTACAAAACTATAACTAACTCTACCGTGTTTGTGACTTTGGACCTATTTTGCATCAATAGATATGAGAGCTTGGACACACATGCCTCCCAATCTAGCACATACAGCCTCCTAAATGCTCAAACAAGCTGGGGAGTAGTGTTGAGATTGGTGGATCTTTGGGAAGGTCCAATAAGCCATCTTTGTATCTCCTCATAGAGTAGAGGTAGAGATGAATATAGAATGAGAGGCAAAGGGATAAAGTACGAAGGAGATATAGAGAGAGAGAAATAAATATATAGAGAGATAGGAGATAGAGGGGGATATATATATATAGAGAGAGAGAGAGAGCTATGGAAAGCTAGTCTATATAAGGAGATATAGAGAGAGGGAGAGAGAGAGAGAGAGAGAGAGAGAGATAAGAAAGATATTAATATTTTATTTTTTGAAAAATATGTAATTTTAAACCATTCTATATATTTAGTATTAAGATTTCACATCTTTTAACAATTCAATGTATAATACAAATAAAATATAGTTAATAATTTTATTAACCAGCATACCTATATTAATTAATAATATATGTAAAACACGCCTAGAGAGTTATCTTTATCGAGACACCTATTGACTTGAAAAAATGCTTACATTTTCATGAATATGAATTTGGAAAGCAATCAATTTGATTTCATTATTGTTTGTGTCATTTTTTATCTCAATTCCCATATATATAAGGGTATACACATTGAAATTTGAAATCATAACAGCTTGTTTATAACAACAATCAACCAAGAACAATAAATTCTAATGAAAATGTTCATCAATCATTAGATTTAGTATTGACAGCATCAAAAAAGTATAACATGACAAAATGGCATTAACTAACTTAGATATATCTGTTGAAAAGGACCTTTTGTATAATGTGTGAAAACTTAACATCATCTTGTTTTTCATGCTTCAAAATGTTCAATTCTTTTGTTGTTACACCCATAATTTCTTCTGCCACTTCTTCAAAAGTTGTAATCCAACTGAATGAAGTATGGTCTTTGATGAGTCCAAAATGTGCTCATAGTTTGGATGTTATGATAAAATTTTAATGCCTTTACTTTTGTTATTTGTGGTTGTTTAAAACTCTTTTGAAACCTTTTATGGGGATATCCTATAGCAAAATACTTTCATATTTCTGCAGCTTATTGTGTTGACTTGATTACATTTATTGCCCCGTTGACTCCCTAAATGACTAGTATATCGCATACAGTTTCTGAATGATAAAATAGATTTAAAAGTGTGATTAATGAACGGATATCATGTATATGCCATACGCCTTTTCTTTTGCATCTGTTGAAGAATGATGGAGTCAATCGCAGCCGATCTCGGCCTTGCAGTAAAGTCCATTTCCTGCACAACTTCGAGGGAGCTCTGGTGAAGACTCTTTGACTGAAACCATTGGGAAAGATTTTTAATGACAGTCAATCTAGAAAGAGTGGAGCGCTAGATTCTCTCCAGATTGGGTTAAACGCATAAATTCATTTATGAAGTTTGTTCCTTGATTCTGGGATACACTTTATTTCCATGTCTTTCTTTGATAAGGTTAGTTGGTTAGTTGCTCTTCTAATTTTTAATAAAGTTCTCCTCCTACGTGAGAGAGAAGAGAGATGATAGTTAGAGTAAGATAGAAACAGAGTAACAGATATCATGTAAGAGCCAGTATGATAATGAAAAGTAGAATTTGTTTGACAAGAGATAGAGTTTGTTGTTAGTTTCCATATCAACAAAGCAATGTATACCATTCTATTTTCATGAATAAAGTTTGATGAAGTTCTAAGTTTAGCACCTGCATAATCAGTAGATGCTCGCTAAGGGGGCCCACTTAGTAAGTATATGTAGCTAGTTAGTTAGTTGTTATTTTCTGTTGATCTTTAATTAGCTTTCATCTTTGAAGTTTTCATACAAAATCAGTCTTGTATTGCTCCTGCAGCATAGAGAATCCATCCCTGTGTCTGTTCCTGCAGCATAAGGCCAGTTCATAGTTTGTGTTTTAGTTGTAGTTGTTATGGTTTCCGTTTTAATCAAATCATAGTTGAGTTAAAGAACTTTACATTACCTTCCTATTGCATAGATAGAATTCCTTTCTAGTATTTATTTTTGCTAAGATTTGACCAAAGCTAGTTCCTAGTGCATATATTTTGTTGTGCCATTTAAAGTATACATCCCCTGGTTTGACAAGTAAATGAACATCCATAGAGAGATATTAGTCACCTGTCGGAATGTCCAATTCCTAGGAAAGGTTTTACTGTAATTTTCATATCCTTTTGTGGGTGTGACCATTTTTTGGCGCCGTTGCCGGGGATGGCGTCCAACTAGGAATTTGTCAAAAGTCATTTTTAGCATTAGTTTAGTTTGCTAGTCAAAAAATTTCAAAATCTTTCAAGCCACTACTCACCATATTGCATGCATAGAAGAAGAAGAGACGCACTGGAAAGGTTCCTCCCTGAAAATCTGTTTATTGAACTACCATTTGGCCTAGCTGACAACGAACCTGAGGAAAATCCATTCGCTCTATTATTCCAACAACCAAACATGGAAAATAATCCACCTCTTGCATTTGAATTTCCCATTGTTCCCCAGAGAGATACTGATAATCTTAAAAACATTCCCTCTTCCTTGCTTCCAAAATTTTATGGCCTGGTTACAGAGGACCCAAAAACTTTTATGTTTGAATTTGATGTCCTTTGTTGCAGTTATGACTACAACACAGACGCTCATAAACTGAAGTTATTTCCTTCCACCTTGAAGGAAGGAGCTCTCAGGTGGTTCATGAGTCTGGGAAGAGGCGTTGTAGATAGTTGGGCAGCCATGCAGATGAAATTCGTTGAAAAGTATAAGGAATATTGTAAGAGTGCCAGCAAAGGTGATGACATATTCTGAATTCAGCAGAAGGAGGATGAAAGCTTGGAAGATCATATTTCTAGGTTTTTGTTATCACTAAAAAGGAACTCAAACCATACTCTCAACGAGGACTCTCAAAAACTACTCTTTCTAAGGGGAATCAGTGATGCCTGTATAGATGCCCTGGACCTGATGGGAGGAGGTGATATAACCCAACTACCTTGGGATGATATAAATAAAATATGGCTTAACTACTCTCGAGCAATATTTAAAAAAGGTCGAGGTCATCATGCTACAATGGGGAAATATTCTTCTGGTGGAGTTTTCTGGATGGAGATAACAAATTTGCTATCTAACTTCAAGTAGGACATCATTAATAATATGGCTACGCAACTGGACACTATGCAAGCTCGGAAGAAACATGAGGAAGTTGAGGCAGTTTTGGCCAAGTTCTATCCATACTGCAGACAGAAGAAGCGTGACTGCAGATACAAGATGGTGGCTAATTTGGAAGCTAGGCAACTACCTACTGACTTCAAGCCAGTAGAAGGTGATGATGATCAAGTGTTCTTTGTTGCACAAAGGAGACCATGGGCCCAAAGACAAGGTATGCCTCAAGATCCTTTAACTTTTGGTAATCCTTATTCTGGCTATAATAACCAATGGCAACATGCATATGGACCACCACCACTTTGGAATCCACCTCAACCAAGTTGGCCTAATTATCAGAACCCACAATGGAAATCTCCTCAAGGAGGTTGGCAGCAGCCACAAGGGCAATGGACCCCACCTTCAGGAAATTGGTAGCAAAATCCTCAATGGAGAGGCCCCCAACAATGGCAAAACCAGTCCCCTGGATTCCTGCAACTTCGACAGCCACAACCACAGGCCCTTATGCCACCTCCTACAGCAACTGCCACAAATACTAGACTTCCAAAACAAATGCCTATGCCTTCCCAGCCGTTGCCAAATCCCAATAATAAACAATAGTAGCAGCCACAGCAACCTACATATCTTGCCGAAGCAAACCAATATCAAGCTTATGCCTTAAATGTTAATGACATCCATTTGAGGTCTGGAACTACTTTACCTGCTCCAAAACTGCCTCTAATTACTGAAATATCAGATTCTCCCCTTGAAGAATCTACTGCACTTGATGTTCCTACTGAGCATATGCTTATACCTGATACGGTTTCTAAGGAGCCTATTTTGCAAAATCAAGACAACCCACCTTTTCCTCAAAGGTTGTAAAGTATTGCAACTAAATCCATGAAAGAACCCACTTTTGACATCCTGGATCAGCTCAAGAATGTACAGATTCAAATCCCTTTATTTCAGGCTATTAAAGATGTTCCCATTTTTGGAAAAGCTATTAAAGAGGCCTGTTTGAAGAAGCCTAGACGAAAGAAAAAGGATCCTCAAACAATTCATGTCTTAGGGAAATTGGCTGATATAATGTTGGGAAATGTAGTCATCCCAAAGTATATTGACCCTAGAAGTCCTGTAGTGCAGATACATATAAATGGCCAAGTTGTAAAAAATATTTTGATTGATTTAGGTGTTGCCATTAATGTTATGACAAAGCACACTATGGACTCCTTGAATATTTCAAACATTAGGTCTACACCCACAGTTCTGCAGCTTGCAGAAAGCTCCACAGTTAAACCTAATGGGATAGTGGAAGATGTAATTGTCACTCTTGAATCTTGGGAGTATCTAGCTGATTTTACAATATTATCAGTTAAGGCAACTTTAGGAGGGTATCTAGTTATCCTTGGTAGACCATGGTTAACAACTGCTAACACTTTTATAGGATGTCGCTTTGGAGATATGACTATTTCTGATGGATAGTCCACAAAGAAATTGGTCTTGTATCCGCCTGCTAGACCTCAACCAGATTTGTCCGAACCTGTTTGGCCAGATGTGGGGGGAAGAAACTGAAGAAGCCAATTCTTTGGCTCAATTAATGATGATTCAAAATGATCCATTCTCACAACTTCAGAGTGAGGATGCTTTACTTTTTTAAATTCTACAATACAACTCTAATATGGGTAGTTCATCTGATCCAAATGGTACCCATCTACAATGTTTCCTGCAGTAACAAGATTCTGAAAGTTCATTGCCTAAACTTCCAGCAATTTTTTATAATTTGCTTCCACAAGAGGTACAAACATCACCTGTAGATTCTATGAGTAATCTCACTAAGCAGATAGAATTGTCTCCAGATCATTGTTTGAATGTCAATAGCAAGTTGTCACAATCTCAAGAGGCTGACTTATTAAAAATGTTAAAAGAATAGCATAAAGCTTTTGCATGGGAATATGGGGACATGCGAGGGATAGATCTTCGAGTTTGTACTCACAGGATCTATATCAAAGAAGATTGTTTACCAGTTAGGCAACCTCAAAGAAGAGTAAATCCAACACTTAGAGAAATAGTTAAAAGTGAGCTTCAAAAGTTGTTTGATGCTGGTTTTATTTATCCAATCTCTGACAGTCAATGGGTTTCTCTATTAGTCATTGTCCCCAAGAAAGGTGGAAAATGGAGAGTTTGTGTAGATTACAAAGAGTTGAACAATACCACTAAAAAAGATCACTTTCCATTACCTTTTGTAGACCAGGTATTAGACTCACTGTCTAGCAAAAGATATTTTTCCTTCTTGGATGGTTACAGTGGGTACAATCAGATAAAAATTGCCCCTGAAGATCAAGATAAGACCACTTTTACCTGTCCATGGGGAATATTTGCTTATTCGGTCTTGCCTTTTGGTCTATGCAATGTGCCAGCAACATTTCAGAGAGCAGTAATTAGTATCTTTGCTGATATATTTCATGACTGTATGGAGATTTATATGGATGATTTCACTACCTATGGAGTCACATTTGAAGAAGCACTGGTGAATTTAGAAAAGGTATTGAAAAGGTGCAGAGAGAAAAATTTGTCTCTAAATAGTGAAAAGTGTTTTCTAATGATGGAATAAGGTATTGTTCTAGGTCATCATGTTTCAAAGAATGGAATTCAAGTCGACCCTGCTAAAATTGAAGTAATTCAAAATTTACAAACTCTTGCAAAACAAAAAGATGTCAGAAGTTTCCTTGGCCATGCAGGGTATTATAGAAGGTTTATAAAAGATTTTAGTAAAATTGTCAGCCCACTTTATGCCCTGTTAATAAAGGATTATCAATTCAAGTGGACAGAAGCCTGTGAAAAATCTTTCCTGCAACTAAAGGACTTGCTTACTAAAGCCCCTGTTCTTCAAGGTACAAATTAGAATTTTCCTTTTCACATACATGCTGATGCATCTGATTTTGGTATAGGAGCAGTTCTAAGTCAAAAAGAAAATTCAATTGAGCATGTTATTTACTTTATCAGCAAGAACCTTCAAGGTCCTGAGCTCAACTATACTGTTACAGAAAAGGAATTGCTTGCAGTAGTGTATGCTTTGAATAAATTTAGGCATTATGTCATAGGTTATCAAATATTCATCCATACTGACCATGCAACAATCAAGTATCTGATGAACAAACCTGCCATTTCTAGTAGATTGGCACGATGGCTCCTGTTGTTACAAGAATTTGACATTACAATCATTGACAAAGTAGGAAGAGCTAATGTTGTAGCTGACTTTTTTATCAAGACTTCAATCAGCTACACCTGTTGAACATGAAGTCATTGATGATAGGTTCCTAGATGAACACTTGTTCTCCATTGTTACACATACTCCATGGTATGCAGACATTGCCAATTATCTAGCAGCAAACAGAATACCAGCTCACTTTTCCCCAAAAGAAAAGAAGTTGTTAATAGAAAAAAGTTTTAATTTTTCATGGATTGCAAATTGTCTTTTTTATACTGGATCTAATCAAGTAATGTGAAGATGTGTAAGAGAAGATGAGACTTATGATATCTTGCATGCTTGGCATGATGAACCATGTGGGGGACATTTTACAGCAAAAAGAACATCAATGAAGATTCTTACAACAAGGTACTATTGGCCAACATTACACAAAGATGTTGTAGCCTATACAAGGAAATGTGACAGATTCTAGCATATGGGAAGACCAACTAAGTCAGATGAAATGCCACTATATCTGCATATTGTAGTCACCCCTTTTGATAAATGGGGAATGGATTTTGTGGGACCAATTGATCCACCATCAAATGGCAAGTCATATATTCTAGTTTGCACGGACTATGTAACAAAATGGGTCAACGTAAAAGCTATGACTCATGCTCGGGATAACAAAATTGTTGAGTTTTTGTATGAACAAATTTTCACTAGGTTTGGAGTTCCCAGAGAGCTCGTAACTAATCAGGGAGCTCAGTTCACATCGAATCTTATCACTGCACTAATGAATGATTATAAAATCAAACATAGGAAGTCAAGCCCCTATCATCCTCAAGCCAATGGTCAAGCAGAGGTAACAAATAGGGAAATTGAGGTGATCCTCACAAAGACAGTGCAGATCCATAGAAAATATTGGAGCAATAGACTTCTTGAAGCAGTTTGGGCCTACAGAACTACATGGAAAACAACAACTGGGTTTACACCTTTTGAGCTGCTTTATGGGAAAACAACCATGTTGCCCATTGAATTTGAGCATAAAACTTTGAGGACAACTCTTGAACTCAATATGGACATATCCGAAGCACAGAAAGACCATCTCCTACAGCTAAATACTTTGGACGAAATGAGAAAAGCCACCCTGCAGCACACAAAAGCAATCCAACAACAAAGGAAAAAATGGCATGATCAACACATCAAAACCAGAAAATTTTCTGCTGGAGATTGGGCTCTGTTATATGATTCCAAATATCAAGAAAACCAGGGTAAGCTCACAACACGCTGGCTTGGCCCCTATGAAATTCAAAATGTGTTCGACAATGGAGCTGTACAGCTGGTGACAATTGATCCAGTCTGCTTCAAATTGCTAGTTACTGGCCATCGACTCCACGACAGAAGAAAAACCAGAGTAGAAAGGGAAACAGACAATTTGAATTTTCAGCAAGGAATTAAGTTCAGCTAGGGGAAAATTGTAAACATGGGTGGTCAGCCAGTGTGACATGAGCCTGTAGTTCATGAATTATTATTGCAAAATCCTCAAACAGTCCATGCATTCAACCTCTATGGATGGTTGAATTATTTTTTGAGTTTAAATGCTTTTGATGAGGAGGCTGTTGGAGAATTTTTGAGAACCCTTTCTGAAGGGGAAGCTACTGTATGGGGTCTAACAGTTGTTGCAACTAAAGACAGAATTGCTGAAGTAACCGAGCTTCCAGCCATTGGAGAAAATTTTTCTTCAAATGCTGCCGCTGCAAAAGCTGAGTTTTCAATGCCCACTGATGGACCTTTGGAAGTCTCCAAGCAGGGATGCAAGTGGGTATCGTTGCCTCCTCCTTATTCAGAATATGCTGCTTACATAATCAGGTATTTGACCTATGAAGGCCATTTCTCTTACCTGCATTCTCATCATTTCAAATTATTAAGCCATATGAGGCATGGGTTAGTTGTAAATGTTCTAAATTTTTTGTTAAAATTTGTAGAACAAAGTGCCCACGGAACCCAACAGGGGAAAGATAATTCAGTTACTCACCATGGCCTTATCAAATTACTGATTGAGCGCTCTTTAAGAGATGTCTCACCTCTTTCCTGGCAATAATTCATTGCCCAAAAGGGCTTGCAAATTCCACAACCTCCTAGGGTACTTACCCCACGGCCTAAGAAAAAGAAGAAAGAAATTGTATCTACCAGTAGAACAGGGCAAGGGTCATCTACTCCTATAACACCTAGTCCTGCAGCTTTCACACCTGAATCCTTTGCTAGGGTACAAACTAGGTCTGCCGCTAGGAGAGAGAAGGGTAAAACAAAGGCAGAAGGGTCCCTAGAATCTGACCCTCATTCTTAGAAAAGGCAATGTCCTTCTCCTGCAGCATCATCCCCTGCAGCCGTCTCTCCTATAGCAACACCTGTTGCTATCACCAATTCACCGTCATCCTCTAGTAGGGCAGAGCCCTCTGAGCAGACAAGAAAGAGGAAGGTTACTAGAACGTCTCCTGCAGCCACATCAATGCCAAGAAGAGTTTCCATAAGGAAACAATCTAAGACCTCCCCTACTTCACCTCAACTAGAGGTTATTGTAATTTCAAAAGGGTCTATTAAGTCCGAATTTAATGTTTCTCAAAATGTGCCCGAGAATGTTGCTCAGAGTTCATTTGTTCTTGAAGAGGAACAAGTTGAGACAAAAGAAATAGGGCACAATGAGCAAGGGTTACCAAATCTTGATGACTTGGCTACCACTGCTATGCAGTTTTCAGAGGAAGCACAGACTTCTCCACTGTAGCAACAAGAAGAATTTATCTTGCAGCAAGAGCAAGAACAGACTAAACAATTGAATGAGCCTAGTGAAGCTGTATTTCACCCTGCAACTTGTAAATCCATTGTTGTTTATAAGAAGACGTTTTTAATTGAGTTTCTGGAATATGTTAAAGCTAACTGGGAACTAGTTACATTGCAAACCCTGACTTTCTGACACATAGCCCAGACTGACATGCAACAAAGTCTATGGGAAGTAGAAAAGAAGAAGTTGAAAAAGGAAATTGAAAGTTAGAAACATGAAATTGCTGAGTTGAAAGCAAAAATGGATGAAATGTTAAAAGTAACTGGTCAGATTATGGAATGCAGACCACCACCCAGAGTTTATGCTATGTGCCTTAAAGAATAGTTTTTATGGTTCCAATTGATGATAATTTCCAGAAACCAAGATCCTATACTTCACACTGCCAAAGAATTTTATGAAGCATACCAGGCAGCCCCTAATTGGTTAAGAAATTCTCTGTGTGAATTCTATTTACATGGTTTTTTAATTCCACTTGAAACAGAATGGAATCCTCTTCTGTGTATTGGTGATATTCATTTGAGAGCATTTATGTCATGGGCAGCAAATGAAGCGAATTATGGCAGGCAGTGGGAAACATATGAGGAAGCTGAGAAAACTGAGCTCGTTCCATTACGCTCTCAAAGTTCAAACCCCCATGCAATGTTGAAAGATTGGTTTGCTATGACATATGGGATTAATAATGTTATAGCCAGAGAGAAAATATTTGATATCAGGAAACAGGTATATGATGAATTTCAGGCACAACAATATTCGTTTCAGAGACTAGCATATACTAGAAGTGAGAAAATATGGGAAAATTAACTGTTGGATTAAGAAGACCCGAACCTCACAGTCCCCTAAATTTTACAGCACTCTTAAAAGATCAAGCAGATACATGCAATTGGGACTTCAAACGAGATTTGAACTATGGTTTCCATTAACATTCAGACCTCCTGTGCTAATGTGGCCCCTCTATCCTCACTAGGCTACAATTCTTAATGATGATTTAGACGACCAAAGGTATGAAAGCTGTCGGGATTTCAGAGGATTTTATTACAGGTTTGGAAATCCATTTCAAAGTCATGCAGCAACTACGGACTTTAGAGAAACCACTAGGAAAGTTAATGCTGGAGGACCAGCATTGGGCTAAGTAGGGGGCAGTGATGAGTCCAAAATGTGCTCATAGTTTGGATGTTATGATAAACTTTTAATGCCTTTACTTTTGTTATTTGTGGTTGTTTAAAACTCTTTTGAAACCTTTTATGGGGATACCCTGTAGCAAAATACTTTCATATTCCTGTAGCTTATTGTGTTGACTTGATTATATTTATTGCCCCATTGACTCCCTAAATGACTGGTATATCACATACAGTTTCTGTGATAAAATAGATTTAAATGTGTGATTAATGAATGGATATTGTGTATATGCCATACGCCTTTTCTTTCGCATCTGTTTCACAGGTTGTTGAAGAATGATCGAGTCAAGCGTAGCTGATCTCGGCCTTGTAGTAAAGTCCATTTCCTGCACGACTTCGAGGGAGCTCCGATGAAGACTCTTTGACTGAAACCATTGGGAAAGATTTTTAATGACAGTCAATCTAGAAAGAGTGGAGCGCTAGATTCTCTCTGAATCGGATTAAATGCATAAATTCATTTATGAAGTTTGTTCCTTGATTCTGGGATACACTTTACTTCCACGTCTTTCTTTGATAGGGTTAGTTAGTTAGTTGCTCTTCTAATTTTTAATAAAGTTCTCCTCCTACGTGAGAGAGAAGAGAGATGATAGTTAGAGTAAGATAGAAACAGAGTAATAGATATCATGTAAGAGCCAGTATGATAATGAAAAGCAGAATCTGTTTGATAAGAGACAGAGTTTGTTGTTAGTTTCCATATCAACAAAGCAATGTATACCATTCTATTTTCATGAATAAAGTTTGATGAAGTTCTAAGTTTAGCACCTGTGTAATCAGTAGATGCTTGCTAAGGGGGCCCACTTAGTAAATATCTATAGCTAGTTAGTTAGTTGTTCTTTTCTGTTGATCTTCAGTTAGCTTTCATCTTTGAAGTTTTCATACAAACTCAGTCTTGTACTGCTCCTGCAGCATAGAGAATCCATCCCTGTGTCTGTTCCTGCAGCATAAGGCCAGTTCATAGTTTGTGTTTCAGTCGTAGTTGTTATGGTTTCTATTTTAATCAAATCATAGTTGAGTTAAAGAACTTTGCATTACCTTCCCGTTGTGTAGATAGAATTCTTTCCAAAGATTTTATTTCTCGCTAATATTTGACCAAAGCTAGTTCCTAGTATATATTTTGCCGCGCCATTTAAAGTATATACGCCCCCTGGTTTGACAAGTAAATGATATCCACTGAGAGATATTAGTCACCTGTCAGAATGTCCAATTCCCAGGAAAGGTTTTACTATGATTTTCATATCCTTTTGTGGGTGTGACCAGTCTTCCACTTTGCATTGAAGTATATATTTATAATCACATTTAGGGAAAGTTTTATCACATCTTCCACAATACCACTAACCATTTTCATTAGTGTTTACCTTCTTTTTATAGTGCCTATCTCCAATTTTCAAGGGGCATGTTGTATAACAAAAAATTTCTACCTTAATGCAAGATAAGGTAGCTTTTATCACTATCCAATAAGGTTTACCAAAGTTGGCAAGGTCTTGATCCTGTATTTGTGAGATACTAGGGTTAGGAACAAATAGGGTTAAGGTTGGTGTTCAATTACGACTAGAGTTTAATTAGGGTTAGATTTCAATTAGGGCTAGAGTTTAATTAGGGTTAGGGTTCAATTAGGGTTAGGGTTAAGGTTATGGTTTGGGCTAAATCAGGGTTAGAGTATAATTAGGATTAGGGTTTGGGTTCAATTAGGGTTAAGGGTTCAACTAGGATAAGGGTTAGGGTTAGAGTGTAATTATGATTAGAGTTTGGGTTTAATTAGGGTTAAATTAGCATTAGATTAGAATTAGGTTTAGCATTAGGATTATGGTTAAGGTTCACTTAGGGAGGGTTAGGGTTAGAGTTAGGGTATAATTAGGGTTAAAGATAGGGATAAGCTATATTTAGGGTTAGGGTTGAAGGTTAGGGTTAGTGAAAGAATTGGTGTTAGAAATAGGCTTATGGTTAAGGTTAGGGCTAGCATTAGTGTTAGGCCCTGGGTTATAAAACACTAAATGTAACCTTAATCCTAATGCTAATCCTAAACCTAATCCTATTAAACTATTCTTCATGCTAACCCTAACCCTAATTTTGATGCAAACCCTAACCCTCATCTTAATGTTAACCATATTTATAACCCTAACTATATCTCTTAACCATAACCATAAGCTTAACTATATCTCTAACCCTAATCCTAACCTAAACCCTAAACCTAACTATATCTCTTAACCCCAACCTAACCATAATCCTAACCCTAAACTTGATCAAGAACATAACTATAACGCTAATCCTGATAACCTTAACCCCAATTATTACCCCAAACCTAACATTAACTATTAACCCTAAACTTGACAACAAACCTAAATGTAACCTTAATCTTAATGCTAACCCTAACCCTAATTTTGATGTGAACCCTAACCCTCATCATAATGTTAACCATATTTCTAATGGGTTAGGATTAGGGTTAGGGTTAGGGTTAGGGTTAGGATTAGGGTTAGTGTTAGGGTTAGAGTTAGGGTTAGGTTTAGGGTTAGGGTTTAATTAGGTTAGGATTTTGATTAGGATTAGGATTAAGGTTAGGGTTAGGGTTAGGGTTAGGATTAGGATTAGGGTTAGGGTTTAATTAGGTTAGGCTTGCAATTAAGATTATGATTATGGTTAGGGTTAGGATTAGGGTTAGGGTTAGGATTAGGGTTAGATTTAGGGTTAGGGCTAAGATTAGGATTAGGGTTAGGATTAGGGTTAGGTTTTTTAGTTGTATTTAGGGTTAGAATTGGGGTTAGGGTTAGGGTTAGGATTGGGATTAGGATTAGAGTTAAGGTTTAATTAGGTCAAGGTTAGGGCTAGGGTTAGGGTTAGAGTTAGCGTTAGGGTTAGGGTTAGGGCATAATTAGGTTAGGATTAGGATGAGTGTTAGGGTTAGGATTAGGATGAGTGTTAGGGTTAGGGTTAGGGTTAGGGTTAGGATTAGGATTAGGGTTAGGATTAGGGTTAGGTTTATTGATTTTGTTTAGGGTTAGGGTTAGGGTTAGGTTTAGGATTAGGGTTAAGGTTAGAATTAGGAATAGGATTGAGATTTGGTTTTAATTAGGTTAGGATTCTAGGATTAGGGTTAGGCTTAGGATTAGGATTAGGGTTAGGATTGTGATTAGGGTTATGGTTATGGTTAGGTCCTAATCCTAATCTTAATATTAATCCTAACCCTAACCTTAATCCTAACCCTAACACTAACCCTAACCATAACCCTCACCCTAATGTTAACCCTAACCCTAAAACTAATCCTAACCCTAATCCCTATTTGTAATGATAACCCTAACCCTAATCCTAATCCTAACACTAACCCTAACCTTGACCTTATTCATGATGATAAACCTATTCGTGATGATAACCCCAATCCTAATCCTAATTTTAACTCTAACACTAACCAAATTACTATATTTATCATTTATAAACATATCCCTAACCATAATCATAACCCTAACCTTAACCCTAACCCTAATCCCTATTTGTGATGATAAACCTATTGAAGATTATAACCCTAACCCTAATCCTTTTTGTGATGATAAACCTAACCCTAATCCTAACCCTAACACTAACCCTAGCCATAATCCTATTCATGATGATTACCCTAACTCTAACCATAACCATAACCATAACCCTAACCCTAACCCTAAAACTAACCCTAACCCTAATCCCTATTTGTGATGATAACCCTAACCCTAATCTTATTTGTGATGATAATACTATTCATGATGAAGAATCTAATCATGATGATAACCCTAACTATAACCATAACCCTAACCATAACCCTTACACTAACCCTAACCCTAACCCTATTTGTCATGATAAACCTATTTGTGATGATAACCCCAACCCTAATCCCAATTTTAATTATTTTCTAACAAAATTACTATATTTATCATTTATAAACATATCCATAACCATAATCATAACCCTAATCCTAACCCTAACCATAATCCTAACCTTAACCCTAACCCTAATCCCTATTCATGATGATAAGCCTATTAGTGATGATATCCCTAATCCTAATCCTAACACTAACCCTAAACCCTAATCCTAACACTAACCCTAAACCTAATCTTATTCGTGATGATAATCCTATTCGTGATGAAGAACCTAATCATGATGATAACCCTAACCATAACCATAACCCTAACCGTAACCCTAACTCTAACCCTATTCGTCATGATAAACATATTCATGATGATAACCCCAACCCTAATCCCAATTTTAACTCTAAACCTAACCAAATTACTATATTTATCATTTATAAACATATCCCTAACCATAATCATAACCCTAACCCTAACCCTAACCATAATCCTAACCCTAACCCTATCGCTAACCTTAACCCTAATCCTTATTTGTGATGGTAAATCTATTCAAGATTATAACCCTAACCCTAGCCTTAATCCTAACCCTAACCCTAATCCTTTTTGTGACAATAAACCTAACCCTAATTCTAACCCTAATCCTAGCCCCAACACTAACCCTAACCCCAATCCTATTC